>JAAGKR010002121.1:21444-83987 GCA_011419295.1 Clarias macrocephalus | reverse complement strand
TGCCAGCACAGGCTTCCAGTATCCGTAGTTTCAGGTGCTGCACATCTCGTATCTTCACACCATAGACAATTGCCTTCAGATGACCCCAAAGATAAAAGTCTAAGGGGGTCAGATCGGGAGACCTTGGGAGCCATTCAACTGGCCCACGATGACCAATCCACTTTTCAGGAAACTCTTCATCTAGGAATGCTCGGACCTGACACCCATAATGTGGTGGTGCACCATCTTGCTGGAAAAACTCAGGGAACGTGCCAGCTTCAGTGCATAACGAGGGAAACACATCATCATGTAGCAATTTCAAATATCCAGTGGCCTTGAGGTTTCCATTGATGAAGAATGGCCCCACTATCTTTGTACCCATATACCACACCATACCATCACTTTTTTTGTTCCAAAAGTCTTGGAGGGATCTATCAAATGTGGGTTAGTGTCAGACCAGTTGAATGGCCCCCAAGGTCTTCCGGTCTGACTCCCTTAGACTTTTATCTTTGGGGTCATCTGAAGGCAAGCGTCTATGGTGTGAAGATACGAGATGTGCAGCACCTGAAACTACGAATACTGGAAGCCTGTGCTGGCATTTCTCCTACAGTGTTGCTATCAGTGTGTGAAGAGTGGGAGAAGAGGGTTGCATTGACAATCCATCACAATGGGCAGCACATTGAACACATTTTATAAGTGGTCAGAAACTTGTAAATAACTCATGAAAGAATAAAGTTACATTAGAACCAAGCACACCATTGTTTTTCTTGTGAAATTCCCAATACGTTTGATGTGTTACATGACCCTCTTCCTATTGAAAAAACAAAAGTTGGATCCAAGATGGCCGACTTCCAAATGGCCACCATGGTCACCACCCATCTTGAAAAGTTTGCCCCCTCACATATACTTATGTGCCACAAACAGGATGTTAATATCACCAACCATTCCCATTTTATTAAGGTGTATCCATATAAATGGCCACCCTGTATATATATATATATATATATATATATATATATATATATATATATATATATATATATATATATATATATAGAGAGAGAGAGAGAGAGAGAGAGAGAGAGAGACAAGAAAATAATCATAAAATTAAATAAAAAATCACAGCAATAAAACTTTATACAGTGCAGTCGGTTCGGACGTAGCACAGTGCTCATTCGATAAATGCACAGCTTAACAAATGAGTTTTAAGTCTAGATTTAAATTCCCTTCTGGAGCTGGAGGCAATTGCGGGCGACATAAAAGCTAAACATGAACTTCCCTTGTTTTGTGTGAACTCTATTTCCAACTGACTCGATCCTAATGATCTGAGTGGTCTGTTAGGTTTATATTCAGTGAGCGTATCTGCTCTCACCCTTCTGGAGCATATTCAAATAAACAGGGAAAAAAGCATACTCCTAAACAGGAAATGACATACATTTACACAGGAAAAAACACACAGACCACATAGATAAATAATTATGAGGTAACCTACATTGGGCATTTGTAGGTGAGAACTGGGCTGGGATACAAGGCTGGTTTTACTGCACACGTTTTTTTTTCAGTCAGTTTTCGTTCATTTTTCGGATCAGAACTGATGGTCTCAAAACAACCTCACATCATCCAGTCATTTGTGTGCATTATAAAAGCAATTTCTCATTCTTTGTAACAAATTGTGAATCCTTCCGTACGTTCTGCTTACTAATTTACTTGCTAATTGTCTCCTACATTATCATTCGCTTACTGTATGTCACTGTAGATCAAAATGTATTAGACTGCTTCTCTGTTGATTTAGTCTCACTGTACTGTATATGTCAGTACATGCGGAATGGTGGAACCGGCTGTTATTATTTGTTTATTTGTTATTATTATTTGTTATTATTTGTTGAGCATATTTCTATTGCAGTACTGTCTATTAATACACAGTACTACAAATGTGTTATAAATTAATAAGCTGCTCTCATGTGAATCTTATGGAAGCAAAGTTAAAATAGCATTTAGAACGCATTTAGAAATGTAATCACTGTTGAATCACTCACTCACTCATCATCTTTACCGCTTAATCCTGTATTCAGGATCATGGGGGGTCTGGAGCCTATCCCAGGAGACTTAGGGCACAAGGCGGGGTACATCCTGGACAGGGTACCAATCCATCGCAGGGCACACACACATATTGTACACACACTCACACACTCATTCATACACGACGACCAATATGTCTTTGGACTGTGGGAGGAAACCGGAGTACCCGGAGGAAACCCACCAAGCAGGAAATGTAAATACTACTGAATTTATTAAACTGAAACATTTGACTTTAAAAAAGTAATATCTTTGAATATACATTTAATTTAATAATCTACAATTCAGATAGAAAAATTCAAGCTTGGAAGTTCAAGGAGTAAAATTCAATACAGGGAAAGCAATCAAGCCAGAACTTAATCTATTGGTTTCAAATGACGTCTTTCTGGAAGACAGAACACACCTGCAGGAGAAAGTGCTTCACCGTGATGGTGGAGGGCAGTGGCTCGGTAAGTGCAGCTGCAGTGTGTTACAACTTTTTACTTGTGTGTACATACACACACAGTTACTCACACATTACGTTAATGAACAGAGGTGCCGGCTGCTGCTACATACTGTACAAAACTCCGACTACACAGACCCCGCAGACAGCGATGGCGGTTTGGGACGAGACAAAAAAAAAACTCAGTTTTTTAAATACCTGGCTACTCAATAAAATTTTATTTCTATAGCACTTTTAACAATGATCATTGTCTCAAAGCATCTTCACAAAATGAAAAGAGAATTTATGGAAGTGTGTATGAGTGAGAAAAATGAGATAATGAGATTGTCCCTGATGAGCAAGCCAAGGGTGATGGCGACAGTGGCAAGGAAAAACTCCCTGAGATGGCAATAGGAAGAAACCTTGAGGGAACCCATCCTCATCTGCATGATAACAGATAACAGAAATTATATAACATTGTGTGTGTTATGCGGCTGAAAGTTTGATATAGCAGAAGTTATTTAAATTAACATGAAGTCCAGTTCAGTTGCCTCGGGATGGGTAGAGAAATAAAGAACAGGTGGAGAGAATTAGCGTAGTTGCCACTCAGGATAGATGTACTGGAGTATGAGGTTATGGAATGAATGATGCGTATGCCAGATCAAAGAGATGTGTCTTGAGTCTACTTTTAAACTGGGAAACTGTGTCTGAGCCCCGGACACTGTCAGGAAGGCTATTCCAAAGTTTTGGAGCTAAATATGAAAATACCCTACCTTCTTTTGTAGATTTTAATATTTCTGGGAACTACCAGAAGTCCAGAGTTTTGTGATCTCAAGGAGCGTGGTGGATTGTAACGTCTCAGAAGACTGGTTAGATATGTGGGAGCTAAACCATTTAGAGCCTTGTACGTAATAATGCCATTTTTCATTTGTTTGTTCCTAAGCATGGCAATGTTTCTAAGGTGGAAAAAGGCTGTTCCCTTGCAAAAGCTACACTCGATACTGTGCTTGAAAGCGCTATGGGAAGAGGTCTCCGCTGACTGGTTGTTGAAGCATGTGTGTCAAACACGCCAAAACTTGGCCCGGACAACCTCAGTCAGGTGACGTCATCTGACCAGGTACACCTGGAGGTTATAAATAGGTCTGAACCGGAAACATCCACAGGTCTTTTTGTCTTCAAGGCTTGTGTTTAACGATACTTTGCTGGGTATTGGGGCCATAGAACATGTTCCCCTCCCAGACACATAGTCTACTACTGTGCTACTGCTAGCGGTCCAAAAAAAAAATAGCGGGGCGGGTGCATCCAGTTCTAGAATCTTGCGGGTGGTACCGCTATCCCTTAATTTTTTTTTTCTAATAGTGTTTATTTCTCTGTAGAGAATTGGGGATTTGCAGGCTCTGTAAATCTCGTCATTCTGCCCCTGGGGTGGTCAAGACTATTCTGCATCCTCACCTGAATTATCTTCTAAAAGTTCCATTTTCGATTATGCAACCAGTTGTTCTTGAAACCTTCTGTCCTCCGCTAATTCTCAGGAGCGGGAAGGATTTTACTTACTGTGTCCAGTACATGCTGTACAGATTTACGTCGAGATGTCTCCAGATGTCTGTATCTCCACGTACTTTTAAATAGATTAAATAAAAACTTACCAGCATGGTGAATAAACTGAAACAAATTGAGTGTTGTTGGGGTAAAATATGTCAAATAAGCCTGTAATTTTGTTGGTAAAAAAGTTGGTGTTAGTCTTTTGGCTGTTCAAAAGCTTGCAATATATGATAACTAAAAACGCATTTTAGTGATTCATTGGGTCATTTATTTTTCTGTTCCACTCGGACAATTACAAGCCACAATTACAAGCCGTACATTTTATTATGATTTTTGTTTTTTTTCAGGAAGTTTCACGGAGTCCCAAGCTGCATCCCTAATCAAATGAGAAACACAAGGGGTTTCACTGAAAAGTGATGCCTGTACACATCAGACATAGAATCACTAATAAAATAATGTAAAGCCCTATGGGCAGCGGGTTACTGACACAGGCACGTGGAATTCCGATACCTGGTTCAGACTGCGAAAATCATTGCAAAGCCGTAGGGTACCGTCGGACTTCGGCACCGCCACGATTGGGCTGGACCAGGGACTTACGGATTCTTCAATGATGCCGGTTCGTAACATTTTTTCCACTTCGGCCTCGATCGCGCTGCGGCGGGCTTCTGGGATGCGATAGGGGCGCTGGCGTATCACAATGCCGGGGCGCGTTTTAATCTCGTGTTGCACCAGATGTGTGCGTCCCGGTTCCAGGGAAAAGACATCCTGATGTTGATCCACGAGCTCTTTTATCGCCTGCACCTGCGTTGGGGCGAGGTCCTCTCCCTGCTGCATGAGATCCCGTGCCTGTTCTGCGGGAGATAGAGAAGCCATGGCTGAAGGGCGAGGCATCGGTTCAAGCCATTTCTTAAGCAGGTTTACGTGATAGAGTTTTAGAGGTTTCCGCCTACCTGGCTGTTGTAGCTTGTAGTTTACTTCCCCCACTCGTTCCACCACTGTAAAGGGCCCTTGCCACCGAGCCAGGAATTTGCAGTTAGCGCTGGGCACTAACAGGAGCACTCTGTCGCCGGGGCGAAATTCTCGGGGCTGAGCAGGGCGGTCGTAACATCTCTTTTGCTCCATTTGTGCTTTCTCCATGTGTCGCTTTACTATCTGCAGGACGTTCTGTATTTTGTTTTGCATTTCTTTTACATATTCGATCACCGACCGATATGGGGAGGGCTGTTCTTCCCACGCCTCTTTTGCAACGTCAAGTAATCCCCGTGGTCTCCTTCCGAACAAAAGCTCAAACGGGGTGAACCCTGTGGACGCTTGGGGTGTCTCTCGAACGGCGAAGAGCACATAGGGCAGCAGCTGATCCCAATTTCGGCCGTTCTCATCCGCCACATGCCGCAGCATTCGTTTCAGCGTCTGATTGAAGCGTTCCACTAAACCATCGGTCTGTGGGTGGTAGACTGAGGTGCGGAGGCGCTTCACCTGTAACAGCTGGCAGAGGTCTTTTATTAGTTTTGAAACAAAGGGAGTACCTTGGTCGGTGAGGATGTCCTTCGGTATCCCCATCCGGCTGAAGAGTAGCACCAACTCGCGTGCTATGTTTTTCGACGTGGCTTTCCGCAGCGGGAGCGCTTCTGGGTATCGAGTCGCGTAGTCCAGAATAACCAGGATGGGTCCACGAGATCCATGCCAATCCGCTCGAACGGGATACCTATAATCGGCAGGGGAATAAGGGGGGCGGGGGCCGGTTTCCTATGGGAGGTTTTCTGACACTCGGGCACCTTTGGCAGAAATTTTTCACCTCGGCTTCCATCCTGGGCCATTGAAAACGATCTCTGATTTTCTCGATCGTATTCCCTGCTCCCAGGTGGCCGCCGAGGGGATGGGAGTGAGCTAGATGCATCACCGTGTATTTTTCCCTGTGGAACTACCAGGAGATCTTTGTCTTCTCCTCTTCTGTTTGTGCGGTAGTAGAGTAGGCCCCTCCAAATCAGGAAGTACGGGGGTCTTTCGGGCCAACCATCTTCCTCGAGTTTGCCCTCTATCTCACGCACCTGTCCCTAGCAGTGTTTCAGCCGCATGTCTTCTTTCTGCATGCGCGCAAAGTTATCTTCGCGCGCCACCTGCTGGGACAAAGAGAGAAGTTCGTTAGTATTCGGGAGGGGCTCACCTTCTGCTTCTGCATCCGCGCTTTCCTCCTGTGTCTGGGCCATCCATGCGTGGCTGGTGGGCGGGGTTCCCTTCATCCTTTGACGGCCATCGGCCGGGATACCCTTCCTCTTTTTCTGTTTTTCGTGGGCGTCTTCTCCGAAAGGCCGGGCCAGTCTCTACCTAATAGTAGGGGGACAGGTAGATTAGGGACAATGCTCGCGACAACGGTGTGCATTCCCCATCGATCCTCCACCACGATGCTCGCCGCCGGCACCTCTCGCCGGTCTCCATGCACGCATGTGACGGGCAGAGGCCCACATGGTTTTGCACCGCGGGGAATGATCGAGGGGCGCGCAAGGGTTACTGCGCTGCCGGTGTCTAGAAGAGCAGGTATGGGAGCACCTCCGACCCGAACCCAGTGGGTAGGGGTGGGTTTTTTACTGTCGGTGCATCCGGCCCAAAACCCTCGTGTCGGGAAGGGCAGAGAGCGCTCTGGTTCAGTGGGCATGGGTTGCTTCTCGAACTGACGTTGGAGCGCGCATGCCTACCACCTTCCTTTCTTCTCGTGGGAGAGAGCGGAGCACGATCAACGACCTCTCGTGAATCGAGCTTCTCTGGTTGGAGCCATCTACAAGTGATCCGATGAAGTCTGTCCAGCTGGGCTCGGGGTGGTGCCTGGATCTCGTATGTCCATCGGTGGAATCCGCTGGCAGCTTGTGAACTCGAGAGGCCACATCGAGCCAGAATTTCCATTTTTAGACAATTGTACTGGTCCGCTTCTTCCTCTGTTAAAGAAAAATAAGCTCGCTGTGCCTCCCCGGACGATAACGGGATCAGGATCGAGCTCCATTCACCTGTCTGCCAGCCCTCTTGTTCAGCCGTGCGTTCAAAAGTCTGTAGAAAGGCTTCGACATCGTCATGAGGGCCCAGTTTGGTTAGCAGGTGTGGGCTTCCTTGCGAGGATCAGGCAGGGGGACGTGCTCGCTCCCTCACAGCCGCGTGAGCTTGGCAGTCGTGGCCTGAATCCCTGAGCGAGCTGTTCCAGTACGGTATTTTGCTGGCGGCTGGTTTCCAGCAGGTGTGCGATGAGCTGATCCGAAGGTGACTGGCCTGCGTCAGAGGCACGCATTCTCCACCAATGTAAAGCCCTATGGGCAGCATTTGTTTATCTTTTTTTCACTAGGTGTCGTGAAAGTGGGGTGAGGAAGGAGTGCAGGGTCAGGGCAGGAGGCAGGTGAATCGGGGCGAACCCGATTACAGTGAGGGGGTGTTGCCATACTCCCACGCCGGGCAGTAGCTGGGCACCGATGGTGAGGAGGCGAGCGAAGAGTCCGAGTTGCGCCGGTTAACCCTTCTATGCGGTTTCGCTCGGGGTTCCGTCGGATCCTTGGAGTCTGCGGAAATAAAATCCAAGAACGCAAATTACTATCAACAGGCTTTACTCCACGTTTTATACCCACCACCGAACTGGAGCTCCGTTCACCTTTTATAGCTGGTGGAGTACTCCAGGACGGTGAATGAAAATGGGAAGGGGGCCGTGAATGGTTACGGCGCCCCGCCCCCTTTCCGCTGTCCTTGGTGCTGAAGTGCTGGTAGGTGCACGGAGTTGAACAGAGAGCTGAGCAGGTGTACGGCTCTGTCATAATAAATAAATAAATGAATAAATAAATAAATACATTCTGTTCTTGTCTGCTGTTTCAAGAAGAAAAATCTAGATAAGCTGACTTCCTAGTCACAATAGGGTTCTAGGTTCTAGGAAAAATGTGAATCTTGTGTCCCTTGTGATACTTTTTGTCACTCTTGAATTTATTTATTGTAAAAGTGGATATAACCTCTCCAATGTAGTTATGACGAAGTTCCTACAAAAAAACATATATATATATATATAAAATATCGCCAGGCACACTTTAGCCTTTGATCTTTACCATAGTTAGAAATACCTCAGGTTTTAAATGCTGTATAAATAACCCTGAAATAAATGTCAGTGAC
The DNA here is from genome assembly GCA_011419295.1 of Clarias macrocephalus. Taxonomy (NCBI): domain Eukaryota; kingdom Metazoa; phylum Chordata; class Actinopteri; order Siluriformes; family Clariidae; genus Clarias; species Clarias macrocephalus. Next base: position 75,835 of record JAAGKR010002121.1, on the reverse strand, counting down.
TCAGGTGGTGTCTATTCTATGTGGTATTTCAGAGAGGTATCGTTTCATTTCATACAGTTAATTAACCCTGTTTTCAACAGGGTAGATGTTTCTTTTTTCGTCTTGATCTCTGACAGATCTTTTTATATACATTCCTGTATTTTTAAGGATTATTTATTGGTGCGTACCTGTTGGAATAACAGGCTGAGCTTAACTGCACACATTTAGTTTTTCCCAGTCGCTTTGAGTCATTTTCTCAGATCAGAACTGATTTTTTTTTTTAAACTTGTAAAACCTCATGTCACTCGTGTTCATCATAAAAGGGATTACATTTTTTATAAACTAATTGTGAATGTTTCTGTACATTTATGAGATAAATTTGTAAGTTTTTGCTGTTTCCTACATTCCTACTATCACCCACTTGTCATGTTGATCAAAATGTCTCTCTGTTGGTTTAGTCTCACAAAACATCAAAGCATTCATAGAAGTTCATTGTATACAACATTATATACAGAACGGTCGAACCAGCAGTGGAGCATGTTTTATAAACATTTCTAATAGTATTTTTTTTTCCTGGTAAATGTCATAAATAAGTGAACTGCTCTCAGGTAAAACTGGTTCCTCATTACTGTAGATAATCAAATAATTTTAACATTCCTCTGCAGAGATGAAGCTTTCTTTCATCAATGTGCATGTGAGGTATTCACAGCCACACTTGTCGAAAACGATGAAACATTCAAAACGATACTTTAAGTATGTGAACCTGTGATCAGACAGAAGTCAGTTAATGTATAACAGCTCTGTAATTTCTCACACCGCACTGCAGATACAGCTCTGACTGTAAGGAAATGTTCTCATGTTACATTTCTTTCTTTCTTTCCTTTTTTTTTTTTTTTTTTTGCTCTACAGTAGTGTAAAGCACCTCTTCTGTATCACAGTGATGTGGTCTGTCAAAAAATTACAACACAAGTGCAAAGTGAATCCAATACTCCTTTTTTTTCTTTCTCTTTCTCTCTCACTCATGCATAGCCGGTATCTACTTTCTTTAAGGTAAGTCTCAATGTATTATTATTTTTTTAAATCAAGGAAAAGAAATGTAAGTGCCGATACAAGCTCAGATGTGATGACAAAAATAAATACAGTGGAACCCTTTCCGCTGTCCTTGGTGCTGAAGTGCTGGTAGGTGCACGGAGTTGAACAGAGAGCTGAGCAGGTGTACGGCTCTGTCATAATAAATAAATAAATGAATAAATAAATAAATACATTCTGTTCTTGTCTGCTGTTTCAAGAAGAAAAATCTAGATAAGCTGACTTCCTAGTCACAATAGGGTTCTAGGTTCTAGGAAAAATGTGAATCTTGTGTCCCTTGTGATACTTTTTGTCACTCTTGAATTTATTTATTGTAAAAGTGGATATAACCTCTTCAATGTAGTTATGACGAAGTTCCTACAAAAAAACATATATATATATATATATATATATATATATTCATCAATGTGCATGTGAGGTATTCACAGCCACACCTGTCGAAAACGATGAAACATTCAAAACGATACTTTAAGTATGTGAACCTGTGATCAGACAGAAGTCAGTTAATGTATAACAGCTCTGTAATTTCTCACACCGCACTGCAGATACAGCTCTGACTGTAAAGAAATGTTCTCATGTTACATTTCTTTCTTTCCTTTTTTTTTTTTTTTGCTCTACAGTAGTGTAAAGCACCTGTTCTGTATCACAGTGATGTGGTCTGTCAAAAAATTACAGCACAAGTGCAAAGTGAATCCTGTCTCTTTCAATCAGTCTTCCACCTACAGAACTGTATAACTGTACTGATGAACCTGATGAATGCAGTAAAGACAAAGGACAGCTTTGCGCGTTCACAGACATTGACATTAAATGTTAGCCACAGTCTTAATCAGGTCAGTGTTATATTAGCAAGATGACGACGGATTGGTATTGTTTTGTTCATAAACGGTGACACAACTGACCTTCACTCACATAATGATGTATTCAGAGATAGAGTAGCTATTTTGCAGACGCTACAGGTTTTTGTTAGAGCTCTAATTGTTGTCAGGAATGTAATGACAGTTTGCAAATGTTAAGGATGATTTAAGAAATGCAATGTAAAAAGCCACTGTAAAGGTAAAATATATGAGGGCAGCGGTGGCTCAGAGGGTTACGGCACTAAGTTACCGATAAGGAGGTCGGCAATTCGAGCCCCGGATCCACCAGGATGACATTGTTGGGTCCTTGAGCCAAGGCCCTTAACCCTGTCTGCTCCAGGGGTGACGTATCATAGCTGAAGCACTCTGACTCCATTTACACTGGAACATGCGTAGGAAGAATTTCACTGTGCAGTAATGTACAGTATATGTGACAAAGACTTAACTTAAATGTGATCTTACAAGCAGAAATGGTGAGCACATGGATGGATTTATGAATAAGTCAAGTCAATTTTATTTGTATAGCGCTTTTAACAATTGACATTGTCGCAAAGCAGCTTTACACAATAAAAAAAAGTAAGTCTGTATGCAATGTGTATGAATCAAAATGATCAGATTGTGACTGATTAACGAGCCGAGGGCGACGGTGGCAAGGAAAAACTCCCTGGGATGGTAATAGGAAGAAACCTTGAGAGGAACCAGACTCAACAGGGAACCCATCCTCATCTGGGTGATAACGGATAGCAGGGATTGATCAACTTAATAATGTGTACTGGAAGTTCAGTGTAACAGGAGATGTGTTAAAATTAAAAGGAGTCCAGTTTGTTCCTGGAGGCTCAGGTAGACTGTAGGAGATTCCAGTCCTGAGCTATCGAACAACTGAAGTCACAGGTCCCCAGAGCATCAATCGATGATAGGACAGTCTTAATGGAAACCAGCCCCAGCCAGCACACGAAACCAGGCAGACATGGGGCATCCATGATTAATAAGTGATTGTATTCTTGAAAATTCTTAGTGCAAAGAGATGCCCCAAGTGAGGAAATATACTGTAAGTAGGAAGAGAAAAAGAACGGTTTACCAAGAATTCCTCATAAAATTAAAGATTAGATCCTAGTAAAGATAAGAAGATTCTTCAAACATCTTAATGTTTAAAAGAGTTCCTAAGGTAAGAAACTGTTAGGAGGATGTTGCAGAGCCTTATGAGTTTCTTAAGCAGAAGAGAAAATGATGGAAAGATGAAGTACTCTGTACTAATGCCAGCAATCACAGTAAAGAGCTGAGATGTTTCTCCAGTTACTTTCAAATAAATTAAATACGAACCTTCCAGCTTGGTGAAATAAACAAAAGAAAATGGTTGAGTGGTGTTGGGCTAGAATATGCAAAATACGCCTTATAAAAATATAATATATGTATTTAAGAGTGCATTTTATTGATGCATGGGTCATGGATTTTTCCATCAGGATCTTATAAGAGACCCAACCTGTCCCACCTGACCTGATCTAATATGAGCAAAAGCACGCCACTGGCAACCACCAAGCCACAAAACACCATGTTGTAGTTCATTAGCACTGGACTGATACATGTGATTGAGAAACACACTGACAGGAGACAGCGAGGGAGAACTTTACTCCACTTCACTTTGCATAAGTTTTATTCTTAGTGGTGTAAATGCAGTGTTAACCTGGGTTACCAACAGCATTTAGCAGGAAAAGACTCTAATAATAAGCCTGCTGTATGTGCTGTGTAAGTGTGAGTGATGACAGGAACAGGAAAAAGGACACATTTATTACACTGTAAAGAAATTTGAGTTAACTTAAGATAATAAGGCAACCCATCACAAGCACTTTTATGAGTTAACTGAAAAAAAACAGGGTCTGAAGACAAAGCAACTCAAAGTATTTTGTTAAAATCCTTAGTTCTCAAAAAATAAATATATTTGTTCACCTAACAAAGAACAGAACAAAATATTTTTTGTTTGCTGAAGGCAATTACGACAGATTGATCTATTATGTGTTCATGATTATTTTCATAATTAAAATTTAATAAACCACTAAAAAAATGTCTCTCTCTCTCTTTTTTTAATAGTTTGTCCGAACACATTACAATACAGTCTACTAGAGCTGGGCGATGCGCCCTATAAGTTGAATCCCGATTTTTTTTAGACCAAATTCAATTTTAAAACTTTTTTTTTTTTTTGCTTAAAATAAATAAAAATGAAAAAAAAAACAGACGGTATAGGGTTTTTTAATTATTTATTTAAGCAAAACGATATAACCAAACATGAACTTCTTATTTGGATTAAAAGTATATATATTAAATCACTTAAACAATTTTGCAAACCACATGCAACTTACATGCTGAATAAAATCAAACAGCAGCCTGACATCATTTTACATGTTTAACTGTGTATCTGGGCATAATGTCTTTAGTGATATGACACGACACAACATCAGTAATATCTTTCCATCGAGGCTCTTATCATGTGGGACACAGTGTGGAAATGTGCTCGCTGTTCTCTCCTGGCTTTTAGTCGGTGTTTTCGCGCTGCCGCTTGTCTTGTTTATCCCGCAGCGGCAAACACGACGCCGATTCAACAGTGTGTCTCTGTTTGAGGTGCGCGAGGAAATTAGTCGTGCTTGAGTCAATTAGCTTCCTTTAGTTGCCACAAACTCCAGACAGATTTTACACCAGGCTTTGGCTTGTTCAATGTGTAAACAACAATTTCGAACTAACAATTTCCATACGTTGCCATGTCGTATCTCATATTTCCCATGTGTGAGTCACAGAGGAGGCGTCGCAAAACTACAGAAGCTCGCGGTGCCGCACCAAAGTGAAACTGTAAAATCGATTTTCATTTTTCAAAATCAACATAAACCATGAATTCTAATTAATCGGAAATAACGATTAAATCGGCCAGATCTAGTTTCAAGAAACACACACGCAAAACTAACATTTTAATGTAAGTTCTACAAAACATTTTTCCGTATTATACAGTTTTTAACAGTGAAGCAACATATTTGTTGAATAAACTAAGTATTATTCCTGAACATTTCAAACAAAAATATTTTAGTTCAGTTTACTTTTTAAACTTTATTTAGATAACTTTTCATAAGTTGGCTTTTTTACAGTGTAATTAGACTGACTCTCTATACAATTTCAGTAGTGGACCCACCCCTGACTTGCAATATTATGTCTAAAGGTCATCGAGACCCACTGACACATCAAACTGATAAATTTGCTTGAATGACATTCATGCACACACCCATATGCACTGGAACAGAGTGAAAGAGAAACATGAGTGAGAGAGAAAGAGTGCAATACTCCTTTTTTCTTTCTCTTTCTCTCTCACTCATGCATAGCCGGTATCTACTTTCTTTAAGGTAAGTCTCAATTTATTATTATTTTTTTAAATCAAGGAAAAGAAATGTAAGTGCCGATACAAGCTCAGATGTGATGACAAAAATAAATACAGTGGAACCTCGGATTGCTATAACGCGGTTTGACAAGCAAAGATTTTTAATAAATTTTGACTTGAAAAATAAACAAACTAGTCACTCCTGAATGTATTAATTGTAAATGTGGATATAACCTCTCCAACATAGTGATGCTGAAGCTTCTATATATATATTTTTAAATCCTCACACACACCTGACTTAGCCTCTGATTTTTTCCATAGCTAGAATCACCTCTGGTCTATTGTTAAAAGTCCTATATAAATAACCATGAAATGGAATGGCAGTGAATCACAGTTGGTGTGTTTTCTATGGGTAGTTCAAAAGGGTATCAATTTCATTTCATACAGTTAATAAACCATGTTTTTAAAAGGGTAGGCGTTTCTTTTTGTCTTGGTCTCTGACAGATCTTTCTGTTTACATTCCTGTTTTTTTAAGGATTATCTGTAGGTGAGAACTGGGTGGAATAAGAGGCTGATTTTACCTGCACACATTTACAGTTTTTCTCAGTCTCTTTGACATTACTTACTATTTCAGACATTACTTTCATTTTTTATTTTATTTTATTTTTTTGCTTTACAGTGATGTAAAACACCTTGCCGTCTTCTTTTCTATATCACAGTGATGTGGTGTCAAAAAATTACAGCACAAGTGCAAAGTGAATCCTGTCTCATGGAAGCATCAATCTTCCACATACATACATACTGATAAATGCAGTACAGACAAAGGAGAGCTTTGTGTATTCACAGACATTGACATTAAATCTTAGCCGCCGTTTTTATCAGGTCATTGTTATATTAGCAAGATGGCTATGCATTGCTATTGTTTTGTTCATAAACGGTGACACAACTAACGTTCACTGACATAATGATGTACTCAGAGATAGAGTAACCTAAGCTTAGGTTTACAAGTACCAAGTATGACGTATCATGCATGCGCTTCTTGTTTTGACGCCGAGCGTCACATGATCACACCTGAGCCACTGTTTTTTCTCTCTCTTGCGCTGCGGAATTGTCGGTAATCGTCTCCCCTGCTGGATCTAAGTGCTTGTCATTTACTGATATAATCAATATCTGTGCACACGTGTACTGTTTACTATAACACTGTGACCATGTGTGTGCATGTAAAGCGCGTAAAACATCTTTTATTTTGTGTTTGTGTGTGCGTCTGTGTGTACAGCGCGTGTGTACTGTTTATTATAAGACACGTGTGTGTGAGCATGTAAAGCAAAAGTCTCATTAGAGAGGTTAAAGATCCATTTTCTCTCTCTCTGTATCAGCCTGTCGTTATGTGTGTGCGTGGTTGTAATTTGACACCTTGACCCTTCACACACACTCTCGCCTTTACCCCCCCCCCCTTTTCAAAAGTAAAGTGCAGGTAAATTTTTGGTTTGTTTTACTTTACATCAGTGATTCTGTTAGTATGTGCTCACGCGAGTGTTATTAGAGATGTTCCTTGCAATTTTTTTCAATGAAACAGTCTTTCCGTTAATGCGTGTGTGTGTGTGTCTGTGTCTGTGTGAAACTCAAATAACAAAGAAAAAGGTTTACTGTGTAAGATGAGAATGGGGAGAGGGGGAGGGGCTGAAATTTCCTCTCCTCTTACTTTAGCTTCACACACACAAACACAGCGCCTGCCGTGCATAAACAGAAACACTTATCTGTCGGGATTTATTTTTACTTTGTTTAAAGGTAAACTGCAAATTAATTGGTTTTATTTTTCCTTTATATAAATTTTTTAATGTATTTATTTTTTGGGGCTAATTTGAGTTTCCATTATTTCTTATGGGGGAAATTCGATTTGATTTACGAGTGTTTTGGAATACGAGCCCGCTTCAAGAACGAATTATGCCCGTAATCCAAGATTTCACTGTATCTGTTTTATTTGTATATGACTGAATTGATATGGGCGGCACGGTGGTGTAGTGGTTAGCACTGTCGCCTTGCACCGCCAGGGTCCGGGTTCGATCCCCGGCCAGGCTCGATTCCCGTCTCTGTGTGCATGGAGTTTGCATGTTCTCCCCGTGCTTGGTGGGTTTCCTCCGGGTTCTCCGGTTTCCTCCCACATTCCAAAGACATGTAGGTTAGGTTAATTGGCGTTCACAATTTGCCTGTAGTGTGTGAATGAGTGAGTGTATGTGTGTGTGTCTGTGCCCTGCGATGGATTGGCACCCTGTCCAGGGTGTACCCTGCCATGTGCCCCAAGACTCCTGGGATAGGCTCCAGGCCCTCGTGACCCTGAATACAGCGTACAAAGCGTATAGATGATGAGTGAGTGAGAGTGAGTGAATTGATATGTGCGTATGTGTTATATTTTATAAAAATAACACACACACACACACACACACACACACACACACACACACACACAGTCAGTCAAAAAATGTATACACACTTCAGGAAAAGAAAATAGCATGATGTATATTTTATTATAATTATTAAGATAATATTAGACTCATATACATCAAAATATACAGTAACTTATGGCAATAAATTTAATATAAAAATAAGTTAGCAATTTATGAATTTTTGGCTATGTATGCATTCATGTTCGTATCCTCAAAAGTTTGGACACCCCTTCTAACTCCATGGTCATTCTTGTCCTGTCAGCACGGTGGTGTAGTGGTTAGTTCTGTCGCCTTGCACCTCCAGTGTCTGGGTTAGATTCCCGGCTCACCTCCTGTCTCTGTGTGCATGGAGTTTGCATATTCTACCCGTGCTCAGTGGGTTTCCTCCCACAGTCCAAAGTCCTGCACTTTTCCTTGTCATCCAATTCAAATTCCTGCACAAGTTGTAGGTCAATTAATCCCACAAATGCAAATCAGAGAATGTTGTGATTTCCCTTTTGCTTACTTTAAAAAATCTGATCTTCAGAAAGTCAACCATGAAGATCTTCCTGTGTTTTATTTGCATCATATGGTTCAGCAGTGTAGGTATGTATCCACTTTTAATAAAATAAAAGGAAAATAAGCCTTAAAATGTACAATAACTAAATAAAGAAGCTAAAATAGTTTCTACCTCTAACCAGACTCTCGGCTCGTATCAGCTCAAGTGGGTTCCACAGCTGTCCTGCCGTGCGAGTGGAGAAATGTCCCGGTCCAAATGCCGCATGTTCAGTGGAACACAGATGCTGAGCTGGTGTTTGAGAGAAAGGGTGAGCAGCTGTTTGAAGGTGAGGGATATGAGAACCGTGTGGACGTTCCTCAGGACCAGCTGCTTGAAGGAAACTGTTCCCTGCTGCTGAAGAACATCAGTGTCACCGATGCAGGCGTCTACCAGAGCTACGTGTCTGTGAAGCGCATGAAGAGTGCCAGCTCTAGCAAATGGATTTTAGTCCAGACCCTCGAGCTCTCAGTTGATGGTACGTAGATATCAGAAAACCTCAGCGTTCTGGATTCTGATTGGATAGAAGGTGTTGATTTGTTCTTTGCAAAAGCAGCTCTGATATTAGAGCAGGTGTATATTTAAGCACTTCTTACAATCTGTTATAGTTTTCATGATAACAGCTCAGACAGACTCTTGTATGAAGTGCTCTTCACATAATGCATATATTTTTTTAATGAGTTCATCATTGATGCAGTGTTAGTGGAGGGAGTCTCCAGTGTTTACTCTGTAGCAGGAAAGCTGCAATTTTACTTCAAAGCAGAGGAGTTTAAACATTGCAGTTTATCAGTAACGTTTTAATTTCAAGAAATATTTTTTAAAAATGCTGATGAGGGCAAATTTATAACTATATTCTATAATGTAAGTGAGAAAATAATTTTTTTAAAACTTTTTTTATAAAGGTTAACCAACTATGCAAATTGTGGTTTATATCCGTGCACCCAGTGGCTGGAGTTTGGGCAATTGGTGGGAATCCAGCCTGGGCCAGCAGGCAATCACTGAGCCACCAATGCCCAATTTTGTTTTATATTACTTAATTCTTGTATATTATTGCATGTACAGTACACAGTCACAATGGCTTGGTATTTACCCATCTTGGTAACTGTGGATACTGTAGATAGTGTGTGTATGATTTCACGTAGTGAAAGAAAACCTTGTTAGAAAATCTCACACACCAATTTAAAAAGGTCATTAAAAGCATTATATATACAGTATATACAATATGTTAATCTTCTGTATAAGTTGTAAGTTGTGCTCTTTACTGGAAAGCCAGATTCACTTCACAGTTCAATAAACCCATGATGCATTTGTGACATTTTGTGTTCACGTTTCTAGATGCCTCATCTTTATTTTTCCACACACTTGGAAACTTGAACCTGTGCTTCACAACATTCAGTAGCATACAGCTCTGGAAAAAAATAAGAGAGCACTGCATAATAATCAATTGCTTATGTTTTTTTTTTTTTAATCTTACAAGTGCATGTATTGTTGAGGTGAACCGTTTTGTTTCATTTTTGTAAAGTGCTGATCAAAATTCAAAATATAATTATTGTTATTTCTAGTGAAAGAAAATGACATCAGAACACATTAAAATAACCAAAAGATCTTGCAGTATTTGCAGACCTTTAATAACTAAAACAAACAAACAAACAAATAATTTGTAAACAAATTGTGTTAAGGCTTTGGCTATAACATTAAGAAATCGGTATTTGGTGGAATAACCCAGATTTGCAATTAAAGGTTTCATGCGTTTTGGTTTTTCTATTGCTGTTGGATAACTTTATACCACTCTTTTTGCAAAAAAAAAAAAAAAAAAAAAAAAAACCAACAACAACAAAAAAACTAGATTATGTCCGGTCTTATGTCTTTGTCACAAACATCTAGTCAGCTTCACTGAAGTGAGGAGAAAGTGAGAAGTGTACTGACACTACACTCTAAAAAAAAATTTCTTGGGTTTACTTAAAAAAAAAATAATCGTAACAATTTTTAAGTTGTGCCAACTCTGGCATAATTGAGTAAATCCAACATGTAATTTTAAATAAGAGTAATGTAACAGTTTAAGTGCAACCAACATGATTTGGTTTTACCTCAACAAACATAATTCAGTTGAACCAACTCAATATTAATTAAGATGTTCAGACAATAGTAAGTTGGTCACGTTGTTCCATTTAAGTTACTCCAACTTCTTTTTTTTACTTATATCCTACTTATAAATATGTATGCAAATTGTTACGGTAATTTTATTTAGTATTAGTAACTTAAAAAAATCACAATTGATTACAGTCATTTCAGTTATTCCAACTGATCAAAATTTTTATTATAAAACCTTAAACAAAAAAAGGTTTTGTTCCAATTATGAATCCCTATAAACTTAAAACTTATCTAAGTCTTTAATTTCAATGTCTTATTGTTTATTTCAAAGATGTATGTGTCTGTTTATGTCTATGTATTACTGAACAGAAATATTTAAATGACATTAATACACTTTTAATCCTTTTAATACATATAACAACACAATACAAAAACTGGCAACCTTAACAGGCACATCTGTACAACGTTACTAGGACTGAATGAATGGCAGGTGTATTATACAGTCACTTTGCGGTAAAACGACAGCACTATCCTGATGAGGACAGTGAGCTGCTTTAAAAACCAAAAAAAAAAAAAAAAACCCCAAAAAAAACAAACAAACAAAAACTAAAAACACTGTAGCACAAGCCACTTTTTTTCTTTTATGAAAGCAGTTTACATTTTAGTGACATTACCCTTAGGCTGGCTTTCAGTCCATCTAGTTCCAGAAATATCTTTTGGAAAACCTCTAAAGTGTTCTTCAGTTCTTTGGGATAGCTGAGGTTGAGTGCACATATCAGCCCCATTAGCAAGGCTGTTCCTTCAATAACAATCTTTGCACTGGCTGGGTGAGACATAACTGCGCTTCTGATGACGATGATCTTCATCATTTCTCCAGTAAACGTCATCATAATGGCAAATGAGTAAGAAGTCAACATATCAGTACTGCATGTTTTATCTAGTAATTACAGTAACACAATCATGTCAGATTTACCTACCAAGTATTCTGTGAAGAGATCCTCCTCTTTTTCTTTCAGATACACCAACAGGGAACGGATAACTTCATTTTAGATTCATATGTTTAGTATCGTGTTAGCAAGCTAAAAGAAACTGTGAGCTATATGGAATTGTGTCAGCTTTATGGCAAATTACACTTAACATGACTAAGGTTTTTTCTGCAGTGTGAAAACGATATTTTGTCAATAAACTCTTTGTAAAATTAGAAACTTACCAGGTAACGCAATCCAAATGAGGCACAAACTCCTCTCCGTTTCTTACGGTGGCTGAGAAGTGCAAAACAAAATACCAAATGAGAAAACACAACAACAATTCACTCAAACCGGAAAAGGTAGGTATAGTTTGCGAATCAAATTCTTATTTTACTTTGGTTGGCACTTCTCAGCCACCGTAGTTTCTCCTTTATATGCGGCATTAAATAGCGGAAATTCAAACGTTGCTGAAGTTGTGCAAGCTTAATAATTTATCTTGTTGAGTGGTGATGAAATGATTTATTCAATATACTTAAATAATTATTTATTCTTTATATAAAATTTTCACTGACTTCCTAAAATGAGTTATTAACTCACTAAAATATGTACATTTGACAAACATGATTTTTTTATGGTAGAAAACTTTTCTTTTTCAGGTTTTACCAACTATCACCATGAATGATTTTTTAGAGTGTAAGTACAGGCAGAGGTACAGTATGTGTGCTCTAGATTAAAAAACAAACTTTTTTTTCTTTATTTTTACCCTAAGAGCCTCCCCAAGAGGAACTACAAGAAACTTTACCTGCCGAAGGTAACTATGCAAACTACTTTTAAAGGAAATGTGTTTTCCCAGGTTTTGTTTTGTTCATCTATAGACTGAAACTTAGCATATTTCTTCCATATTATATGAATTACATAATATACAGAATGTTTATATAAATATATACTGTTTAATGTTCTCTTTCCGTTTTTCTTTATAAGAAACCCCAGGAAAGAAATCTTATAATAAACTAATTGCCACAAGTGAGTATAAAGAGATGCTAAAATACCAGCATCAAGTTTTTTTTATATTTTATTAAGCTTAGAATGTATTAATTAATTTATTATTCAAAATTCACCTATTCTGTTTAGATGCCGCAGGAGTGAATTGTCTTCAACTGCATATCTTCCTCTTTTCTAATCTCTCCTTTCTTATATCTTCATGGAAACATCAGTAGGACCAGGGCACAGGGAGAGGCTGGTGATGTGATGAATTTTGTGAAAGTAATTCATACATGGCTTATATAACTTCTCCCACTACATTATTGTATATGAAACTAAATATTAATATATGTACATGGACAAAGTTATGATATGGTAAATAACAGTATAGTATATTAATATAAAAGCAATCTTGTAGAACAGTGCTCCCTAAAGTCCATGAAGGTCCTGCAGATTCATTCATAATAAATAAATAAAATATTAAAAGTTTTTCAAACAATCACGTATAAATGTTTTTTTTTTCTTTAAAAGTGCATCACAACTAATAAAGGTTTTTATCTTAAAATTACATGTTAATCTTCATTTATATTAGCGTTATGTGGTGATCTCTGTAAGTAGCAGATAGAGCATTTGGGAATATTTTAAAAGAATATTAATGTGCAGATGTATGAATGGGATAAATTGGGAATAAGAACATCTGATGAGTGTTGAGCTGTAGACATCCAGATGTTTTATTATTGATGTATTTACCTGTTGTCGGTCCATTAGACTCTAAGCATCATTTAAATCCACCTCACCAGTGTTTAATCTGTCAGATATTCAGTTGAGTCAAGGTTTGGTTCCACTGTTGGTCCAAATTTAAAGGACCAACAGTGGAACCTAAACACTAAAGCCAGCATAAGCAAAAGCATACTTTTTAAGCCTTAAGCCAACCCTGGCTCATAAGTAGAGAGAAACAATAGTCTAAACAGATGTTGGGATATAGTGTTAGGGTTAGTTCAACATCTGGATAAATATCTAACAATGCAACATGAATACCCTTGACAAACCCTTGCAGGTTATAAACCACTGAATGTTGATAAATTAACTTTGAGAAGAGGCTGATATTCAGATCACCTCTGCCTTGTTCATTAGGGATCTACATCTAGCTCTTGCTGTAAAGCTTCTAATGAGGGATGTTTATAGTTATAATCAAAGCAATTGTAAATAGCACTGACTTATTTGGGGACCAGGTAAAGTTTACTAGATCAGGTAAATTGTGTTATGTGGGCAGGTATATCATACAGTATGTCACTTTTATGAGATGTAGCAGATGAGGCAAAAGTGCAGAGGTTAAGACTTAATGGACACACACACACACACACACACACACACACACACACACACACACACACACACACACACACACATACATCCACATAGGCGCAAACAGTTTGGAGAATGAAAAAAAAAAGTTTAACTGAGTTTTGAGGAAGTCACCAAATTTCTAGTATTGGTTACTTGGTCTGAGAAAGTCGCAAGAGCAGAGCCTTGGGTTTAATCTTACTGTTTAGTATCACGCACCAATTTTCAGCAAGGTATGAAGCTTTGTTTGTTTACTTGCATTACGCTTCGTTCTCAACCTGTGGTTCGCCTCTAGTGAAGGGATTCACGGAGTTGCTGATTGGTTGGTGCAAGATTTTGGAGTTATGGCACGGAAGTCTTGATGAGAGTTGTAGGAGGGCGGATGACTCGGTTGCTTGGTGATATCACACCTAGATATACAAGCATATATAACTCTATAAGTATATATACCACACCCCCCAACTTGGAGTGAAGTTGTAAAACTGTCTCCTTTGTTTATATGTTGCCGATTTACAACGTTGTTGTCGAGGTTAACACTAGCCATCTAGACTTGGTGTGGCTCCAGGCGCAGCAGATTTCCTTTACGTGACTGGGTTAAGTTTGCCCGCAGCTTTGTGTAACAGGCGTTGCTTTGTGTAACAGATGAGATAAGGTTGGCAGGATGGCGCCATGCGGCTGAGAGGGAGGTTCTGGAATGTGACATTGACAAAATCAACAAATCATGTTCCTGTGCCTTGTGTAAAGCATACTTAGGGCTGAGCGTTTGCTTCCCTTGTTTAACACAGGAATGAGAGACGTCCTGTGGATATGAGCTTCTGTGTGGCTTCATGGGATTATTATATGATATTTACATTTTTTATTGCTGTTTCAATATTTTTAGTGTAACAAGTTTTTCACTGATCACTACATTTGTAGAATTTAGAAATGCTTACATTTCACATCTAAAAACCTTTAAGACACACTACCTCTGCAAGCTGTAAATACATTAAATCAGTGTTTTTCAGTTGTGAACTGGAAAACTTCCAAAAGTATTAAAACAACAAGACATTTTTTTGTTATCATTGAAGATAATTGAGTTTTATAACCAAAAATGAATGAGATGGCAGATTTGAATTTCAGCTTAACATCTAGATGTGTTAAGCAATTTAGGACTTGGCACCTTTGGTTAAATTTTTTGCAAAAATACTTGAACAGAAAAAAGTGAAATCAAATAGCCCTAAAAAATTTGGCTGCATATCCTTTTGCTTGAAGTAATCACATGAACCACATTGAACCTCATTGACACAAAGAGTTATGTTCATTTTGTTGCACTTTTTCCAGGGTTCTAGTCCATCTTCTTTCAGTTGTGTTTTTAAGTTTTGGACAGGAGTGCACATAACTGAACAATAGCCCAGACACTCCTGACTCAAACTATAAACAATAAGTCAGAAGTTGTATAATACTTTGTATAATTTACTCAGTGAGAATGAAACTGCAACTCAGACATGGAATTTTTATGACACTGACACAACACTACAGGAAAAAGGCCATTTCTTTGAAAGAGAACGTGAAAGCTAGGCCACCCACACACACACACACACACACACACACACACACACACACACACACACACACACACACACACACACTAAGCTTAAAACTGTTTAGAAAAAAAGTGTGTGAAATTATTATAGCTGAAGCTGCTGTTAGAGTCTAGACTAAAGAGATTTTAACTAGAAATCAAATAACATTAAATTATAACTGCAGTAGTCGTTCACTGTATTTGTGAAGTAGATGATGATTCACATCTGGAAGTACAGACCACAGACTTTCTGACAAAGACCTGCTTGTTGCTGTAAAGGCAACGTGAGTGTGTGTGAGTGTGTGAGTGTGTGAGTGTGGTGGTGACATGACCACTCATTCAAAACAAAATTCAGATAATGTGCAGCAAAAGTTCTAATTGAACTTTTTATTCCTCTTCTCCCAGAGACTGATGGTGATGGTCTGCTCTGTCTGATGGAACTTTCTGTCATAACACACCTCCATGCAATTGTAGGTAATCTTTATATTTCACAGATATTTGATGATGGGACCTTACAGTGGGGGTGTGTAAGGTGTCCGGCATGAGGATGTTCCTGGTGGGGCCTCCATGGTTCTGATTTGTTTGTTTGGCACATTCATCCCATTGGTTTTGGGGAGTTTGGAGGCTGGGTTTTAGCTAACATTGACTTTTACCAGTGACTTGAGCTGCATTGGTGTATTTATGTGGTGTGAATGGTATGGCTGATCCATCCATACTGTAATGGGTTACCATCTTTTTTGCATGGGTGGCACCACAGACACATGAACATGAGACGAGTTGATGCGGTAAATGGGGTAGGAAAAGAATTGAAGGAGGGAGGGTGGAAAGAGGAAAGGAGTGTTGTTGTGCAAATGCGGGTCCGGAAGCAGTGACAAGCTGGCATGTGGACACATGGCTGGTGAAAGGTGGCGGAAGGCAGAGTGGCAGAATGGAGCACGTGGAGGTAGCGCTCCTGTACATTCCTTAAGACAACCCCTCCATCTGACATGGGCCAAGACCAGCCCCTCCCAGCTCTCTCTTGATGTCCATCACCTGGGCAACTTACCCGGCTGGGATCAGGGGCCTTAATGCAAGCCACTTAGCGTCCTTTTCCCCTTCGGTGGCGGTCTGTATGTATATATGCATGTACTGATTTATGTTGCCAGGGGTTCAGCTATTATTGGCTGTATTTTTAGTTATTTTGAGGAAACAATAAATTTACACTGCTATACAAACTTTACACTGACGACTTTTCAAAAGATAAGAGAGATACCCAAAAGATATGTGAGGGGTGTACTCACTTTTATGACAATATTCTTGACACATTACTGACATAATCTGTGGTCTGAGATGGATATTTATATTTTTATTTTTATCATTTTTATTTATTAGTTTATTTATTTAACCTAAATCTAAACCTAAACCTAATATACAGCTCAAATGGTTTTGACCAGCACATATTTCTATTGTGATATTAGTCATTGACAAACATACTATTACATAATAAATAAGAACCTGTAAGTCTCACATATCTGTAAGTTATTTAACAATCTTAGACCTTAACATAAAGTAAAATAACAAAATAATAATTATTTTATTATAATAATTATTTATTAAAATAATTGCATTTACCAGGAACCTCCAGTTGGTGTTGATGTTTATAAATAAGACAATAGCATCACATGAATTGAAATCCACCTGAAATTTTGAAACGGGATTTCAAGGAATTTATCAACATCTCAGCAATCCCCTTAGCTGCTTTCTTTGCTTGATGCAGTCCAATAATTTCTTCCGAAAAAAAAAAAAAAAACATTCTTGATTCCTAAGAAATTAGAAGCTATTAACTGCAGCAGTTAATATTAAAATAATTGCTGCGAGCCCAAACATTTCAATCACTGCAGAACTTTTTCTATCAATTATTATTATTATTATTATTATTATTATTATTATTATTATTATTATTATTATCATTATTATCAAGTATTTTCAACTTCATGTTTTGGATGGGGCAGCACGGTGGTGTAGTGGTTAGCAGCATCGTCTGGCTCCTCCAGGGTCCAGGTTTGATTCCATGTCAGGCTCGATTCCCGTCCCTGTGTGCTTGGAGTTTGCATGTTCTCCCAATGCTTGGTGGGTTTCCTCTGTAAAATGTGACCACAGCCAGTAGCGGAATATCTTTTTCTCATCTGGTCAATGTTCATAGTACAATACTTTTTTTATTTTAGTAAGGAATTTTGAATACAACGACTAGAGTGGTATCCAATTACAAATGTTCTGGGGATGCTGACCTGAGATGTTTATCCAGCATACTCATGGTAAGCTTTGTGTGTCTTTGTTTTTCTTTTTTTTTCTTGTTTTTTGATTTAATAAATGGTGAATTTGTGAGGTGTTTCTGGTGTTTTCCTATACGGTGATTTCTGCTTGATTAGCACCTTTTTTTGTGAACTGTTTGAAATAAATAAAGCTGGTTCCACAAAGCCGTTCACATTTTTTATGTAACAGGATTTTTTATTCATTTGAGAGGCTACAAGCTTATTAAATAAAAATAAATAAATAAATGAATAAATAAAAAAGTTTTATTGATGTGATTATTTTGTATTTCATTTCATGATTATGTTCGTATTTATGTAAAGCACTTTGAATTACCATTGTGTATGAAATGTGCTATATAAATAAACTTGCCTTGTCTATTATGTCTTATTTTCATAGACGTAACAGACACTGCAGAGGGTCTTCCAGAAAGCTGGGTGAACTTACCATTTGGTAAAACTTAACCTCAGGTTTGATTTACCCCAAACCCGCATACCATGAGTATGTCGGTTCCAAAACCCCTGAGCAGAGTCAGTTTAATCAACCTCCTACTGGTTACCCAGAGTTAATGCGCGTGCGCGGTGCTACATAAGGACATTTTCAATGGATCGCCGATTTCACGAGTCAAAATGGAAAATCAAAGTGAAAAAAAGAGAGCGGCAAACTTCACAGAGGCGAAGATGGAGGTTTAAATGCAGCATATGAAGAATTCAAGCCAATAATAATGAAAAAAGCAACATGGCTGCATCGGCTAAAGAAAGAGAAAAATAACGGACAGAGTAAATGTGTGAGAGGATTAAATAGCACATTTGACATCGGCTTCCCTTTTATTATACACTGTAAACCCTAATGCTCAAAGTAATTAAACACATTGAGGACTGTTAACCTAAATAATTGCAATTAGGTCAAATTAATAGACTTTTTTGAGTATTCAGAATGTTTTGGTATTTATGAGTTTGTAGAAATGAAACTTTTCAAGTTAGCTGAACAAATCTGATATTTTAAGTAATCGTAAGTAGGTAAGTAACAGTAACTGTCACCTTAAAGTTCCACCAACTGAAACTCTATAGAGCTCCAGTGGCTCAGTGGTAAGTGTTTCACCTGCCATGTGAAAGGTTCGGGTTCGATTCCCAACAACTGCAGCAACAATTTATTTGATTTGCAGCAAGTTCAACAAACTCCAAAATTTATAGTTCTGTTTACTTAAAATTGGAAACATCATCACTTAAAAAATGTATGTAACTGATTACCTCAATTTTTTTGAGTTTTGCCAACTTAATTGGGTTTACAGTTTTATGCAAAATAATTAAACACCCTTTCCGCATCCTTTTGACTGTTAAAACTGTCATTGTTCTTTCACAGTACAGACCTGGGAATTTGCCCACAGATGAAGGTCCTTCAACCTCAATCCACGATCTAAGCAGTGCAAGAGCTTTTTGTGCAGTTGTCCATATTTTCATTTTATTGTCTGACAGAATCTCATTTATTTCATTATTTTTGCCAGTTGCCAGCAAAGGAGCTGTATAAGGTCCATCTTCAAAAACAAATAAGGAAAAGTGACATGGAGATGGACCTTATACAGCTTCAAATGGAAGAGAAAAGGCTCTCCATTAAAAAAGCAACACTAGAAATGTAATTACTGGAGCATCGCCTTAAGGTGAGAACTTTAATGAATGTGTGAATATTAATCTGTTGCATGTTAAAAGTGTTGTGTATATAAAGCAATGTAAAAAAAAACTTTCATTGTTTTTCAGGAGATAAAGAAATGAACTGCACAGCAGACCAGTGCAAACAATTTAATAAAAGTATTTTTGACAAATCCTGTCTCTCAAAAGTCTTCCATTTCTGTTGTGTGCAAAAGTCTGTAGGGTTCCGCTATGATGTCGCACGTCCTCTCTGGACTGATGAACGAATGATTTCAACAAGGCAAAAAAATTAAGGACACAAAATCAAGTTGTTACCTGTACAGTGATGCTATTAATCGATTTCCAACATCGTCTCCCTCATTTATTGAAGGAGCTTTAATAGGAATGTGGGTGTCATCAATGCTGCACCCAATTACATTAGGAAACCATGAAATAGAAAATCATATATGGAAGTATCATGTGTGTGTATGTCTATATATATATATATACACACACATGATACTTCCATATATGATTTGTTTCAGGTGGGCCAAAAGTTACAGTTACTTCATTATCTGCTTCACCTTCACGTTTTAGATATAAAAATTATCAAGAAGGTGAACTCATTGAGCACCTGAGAGATTAAATGTTCAATGTAAAAATGTATAATATAAGTAAATTAAAGTCTAAATTTCGAATAATGGAAAAATGTTAAGAAAAAAGTGTTAACTGTAACCCTACTTTTGGTCCACCCTGTGTATATATATGTGTGTATATATATATATATATATATATATATATATATATATATATAAACAAACTGCCACTCTGTGGAATTCCTCTTTAATAATGCGCAGAGGTTTATGGCCAGGGAACTGTACACACATGTGTAAAAAGTGTTTAAGTACCAGACATACTATGTGAGCGGCTTCGTGACATTAGCAATATGCGGTTTCAAGAGATGTGTTAAATAATATGTCAGCTTTTAGGCAGTTATCATTTGGGTTGATTGTACAAAATGAAAAAAAATCTTAAAGGGTAAGAAATCTTAATTGATAAGATGTTAAAACGGGCAAATATTGTGTTTATGGGTTATTACAAAATGTAGGTTAATTTTTCTTTTTTTGTCAAAACAATGAAAATATATATGTACAGTGGGTATAGAAAAGAATATCCTCCTTTAAAAGAATCACATTTTGCTCCTAAAAAGCTGCAGTATTTCAGTCCCTGGTAGTGCAACTGAAAATAAACAACCAACTATTGGTTGCAAGGCATCAGGGTGTTGCTCAAAACTGGATGAATGGGGCAGAAACTGGTCAGAGAGGCTTCCAAGAGGCCCACAGCAACTCTGAAGCAGTTGCAGGAATTTATGTCATGAATGTCATGTTATGAATTTAGGTCATTGTGTGCATGTGACAATAATACCACACATTCTCCACAAATGTATATGCCTGGGAGGGTTGCAAGAAAAAAGCCTGAGCAATCGAGCCTTGCAAAAATGAACCTTGAAGATTATGTGACCACATTTAAAAAAGGTCTTATGGTCAGTTGAGACTAAAATCTCCATAAAATAACCCATTGTTTCCAATAGTTTTAGGTGATTTCAGTGAGGGATCCACCCAAAAGTTTTGTATTATGCCTGACAATGCAGCAAATAAAAGAACGGCCCTGTTTGTCTCATCACTGCACGAGCATGAACTAACGGGCTGTTACGCTCCTGCGAGCAATATTAAAAATAAAGCGGAGAAGTAACACATGTCACAAAAGGAATTATGAGGAAAAGTGCAATGGTTTTCTTTTGAATTGGTTATTTTGCCAATAATTGATTATATTTAGCAATAAATTAATAAACCTCTAAATAGTCATGTTTAAAGGTGCTGGGATGGAGAGTGCAATGTTTTTTTTGTTTAATCGATAAGAAATGCTGCCTCTTTAAGAACGCACTGAAACAACGGTCATGTGATGACTTAAGCTACGTTTACACTGTCAGTTAAATGTGACCCAATTCCGATTTTTTGGTCCTATGTGACACATATCGGATATTTTCTATGTCCGTGTAAACAGGAAAAAAACGCCTGCATTCCGATATTTCGAGATCGGTTTCAGGCCTCCTTCATATGTGGAAATAAATCAGATATAAATCTGATATGTGCTGATGTGATTGTCGTGTAAACAGACAGATGGGATTTTCTGAGGCATTGCGTTCTGTACGTCATTAAAACTGCGACTTCTTCGCGGTTTAATGACGTAATCAGGCACCGACACGCTGCTCATCCCAAGCAGATGATTTGCAAGCCACAAGAGAGCGACTCCGACACGTCTCGCACCCAAATGTTCCTCTGAATGCTTGAGGACACAATAAATGAAGCACATGCGCAGGCTGCAATGATGCCCTTTTCCTCATCCTCCGTTTCGCGAACTTTGCATATATCGCAGAGCATCAAGCATATTTCTTGATAATCTGATGTTTAATCTGATGTTTCTAATATAATGAGATGTGGATCACTGTTTAAACTAAAGGGGTAATGTGCCTTCTGGAGTGAATATTTTTGTTTATATCACCTTGAAAATTGTGAAAAATAAGCATTTAGGGCTACATGTTTCCTCTGGGTACTCCCATTTTCTCCCACAGCCCAAAGAAATGGAGGTCAGGCTAACTGGCGTTTCCCAAATTTCCTGTAGTGTGTGAATGTTGACTGGAGGTCATGTGAATGTTGACACCACAGTCATAAATAATGGGAATAAATACAGCGGTAATCATTGGCCTCCATGGTCATAGTTGGACTACAGAGGTTCATCACTTTTTCTGTACAAGTGTAGGCACTATACTACATCAGTAAGGATGTTATGTCTGGATGTTTTTTTGGAGCAGAGATTCTCGTTGGTTGTCATTATTAACAAACTTCCCATGCTAAAAAGTGAAACTACATAAGGCTATTCACTGAGCTGCCATAGCATTAAGATCACTGACCAGTGAAGTGAATAACATTGATTATCTCATTTTGGTGCCTGGAAGTGGGTGGAGTATACTGTATTAGGCAGAAAGTGAACATTTTGTCGCTGAAATTGATCTATTTGAAGCCTAAACAAGGTGATCTGAGCGACTTTGACAAAGGCCAGATTGTGAGGAATAGACTACTGGCTTAGGGAATTTGCAAAAAAAAAAAACTGCAGCTCTCGTGGGATTTCCCTGATCTGCAGTAATCAGTGGGGATGTTCAGGGACTTGCTCTGAAAAACAAAACTAAAAGCAAATGTTAGAAAAAAAGACAACGGAAAGGGCAGTATAGCGACCTTCAGCTAAAAAACAACAACAACGACGACGACACTACAGTGCGGCGTTTATTGTAAATACCAGAGTTCTGCAAATGTTGGGCATTGCTGACTCAGTGATGGCACACAGCAGGCGATAAACGCATGTCCAGACTCAATTTCCACCCAATGCCCTTGGATGCAGGGCCGGGCCCAAGCCCAGATAAATTCAAATGTGAGGGTTGTGTCCAGGAAGGGCGTTTGGCATAAACCGTGCCAAGTTGGGTGCGGATCATGTTTTGGTGACCCTTTGATGAGAGCAGACGAAAGACTAACAACAACCAGAGTTCTGCAAACGGATATTATTCTGAGAGATTTCAAAGGTAGTTGCCATCACTAGCATATTGTTGATATAGGCTAGAAGGTTAGCGTCGTTATGGCTGGAAAGTACCTGATTCGTGCCCCATTTCTGTGGAATCAAATTTGTTTCACAAAGTGTTTGACAAAAATAAAATAATTAAAAAAATAGACAAGTGGAAAGAGAACCAAAGTAAGTGCAAACCAAAAACCTGCCAAAGTTTTTTGTTTAGTTTTTATCCCCCTAGTTTTGCTGCTCTACATTTACATTCACATCCTCACTGGCCAGGTGTTAAATCTCCACTACAGTCTCAGGACCAGTTTAAAGATGTTTCTACATGAAACGTTTATATTTCTCAGCTGGTTATTTTTACATTCGAGTTTATTGTCTATGCATTGATGGCTAAGAGAAGAAGTGTGTATCATCTTGGATGAACTTTTTTTCTAGACATCATGTGTGGTTTTATTATTAATGCCACACATTCTTGTAAATTTTCAATTACATTTAGGCCTCAGAAATCGCAGGTTAACAGCAGCTCAGATCAGAGAGCAGGTCAATGGCACACAGAGTTCTAGCAGCAGACACGTCTCTAGAACAACTGTTAAGAGGAGACTGTGTGAATCAGGCCTTCATGGTAGAAGATCTGCTAGGAAACCACTGCTAAGGACAGGCAACAAGCAGAAGAGACGCGTTTGGGCTAAAGAACACAAGAAAGAACACAAGAAAGAAAACTCGCTGAATGAGACGGGGTGTCCAAACTTTTGGTCTATACTGTATATCTCAACAGTGGTTCACTAGGTTAGTAACTAGAAGTACCATCAGTCAAACACTGTTGGGAGGGATTTATTTATTTATTTTATAGGCATTTGTATTTATTTATTTAATTATTTATTTATTTATTTATTTATTGCTAGATGACATGGAGGCTTATGGTTAGCCCTGTCCCTTGGATCTACAGGGTCCAGGTTGTATTCCGGCCTCGGGACTGTGTGCATGCTCCCTCCATGCTCGGTGCATTTCCTCTTGGTACTGCAGTTTCCTCCTACAGTCCAAAGACATGCAGATTAGGCTAACTGGTGTTCCCAAACTGCTCATAGTCTGTGAATGGGTGTGTGCCCTGTGATGGATTGGCACCCCATTCAGGGTGTACAGTACCCTGCCTCATGCCCTAAGTCTCCAGGGATAGGCTCAATACAAGATAAAGTGGTATAGATGACGAGTGATGGAGTGAGTAAACGATTTATTGTCTGGTGGTGGTGTAAGTTAACCCAAATACCTAACAAACGGACAGGTCTTGAGTCGTCATTTAAAGATTGCCAGTGACTTGGCTCCTCTGGACATCTAGAGGAAGTTAATTCCACCACCTTGGAGCCAGAACAGACAACAGTCTAGATGTAGGTCTGAGCCGTGTGGAGGATCGGAGGGAACATCTGGATGAGATGCAGAGGACGAATGGTGAAGCGAGACAGACCTGCCAGGGGTGACTTTCAGTAGTCCAGTCTTGAAAGAACAAGATACTGAACAAGCACCTGAGTAGCCTGTGTGGAAAGAAATGGATCAATTCTTTTGATGTTATAAGATAGAAATCAACAAGCGTGAGTAAGGTTAGGAGGAGTATATCCTGCATGGGGCGCCAGTCCGTCGCTGGGCAAAAGCACACACACACACACGCACACACACACACACACACACACACACACACACACACACACACACACACACACACACACACACACACACACACACACACGACAGGGAATTTGGAAATGTCTAATCTGCATGTTTGTGAACTGTGGAAGGAAATCATCTTTAACTGGAAAATATATTACAGTCAACTGTAAGTAGATAACAGTAATCACCATGGAGGGTGGGTGGGGGGGAACCCAGACAGTAAAACTGACATTATACAGTACTTGTGTGAAAGGTCAAGTCTCTCCTCTATATTAAAAATGGTAAATGAATCACAAGTTTTATATATATATATATACATACACACACACACACACACACACACACACACACACACACACACACACACACACACACACCTGTAAGAAGAAAACAAACAAACAAACAAAAGAATCTAATTATGCTGCCTTGCTCTCTGATTTTTATTCCCCGAACTGTGTGTGTGCATATGCAGTCTTATGCAACAGTTTAGGCACCCCTTGATAAATATACACACGCTGTAGGCACATGTGCATGTATGAGTGAGTGTTTGCGCACACTGCGTTTGTTTGTGCATGGAAATTGCTCATAGAGAGGATAGAAGTTGTGAAGTTCTTCATAGGCTTCCATGATCAAAATGGTCTTCCCCTCTCTGAACATCCTTGTTACAGGAAATGAACAATGGAGAAATGGAGAAGGTAAAAGTAGAAAGGAGGGTCATGAGAAAGTAACGGGTCAGAGAGAGCTGTTAGCTTCACGCTAAGCTTGATTGTTCTGCTAAGACAAAAGGATGAATGACACCCTTCCTCATCTCATCTTACATAGTAGCCCGGCTATATGGGACGGCTTACACACACACACACACACACACACACACACACACACACACACACACACACACACACACACACACTAATGGAAACACTGTTTTATCGGTGTGTGTGTGTGTGTGTGTGTGTGTGTGTGTGTGTGTGTGTGTGTGTGTGTGTGTGTGTGTGAAAATCCAGAGAAAATGAATCTTTGACTTCCTTAATGAGACTTGCTTTTGCTTTACACATGTTATCATGAACACGCATGTGTGGGAGGATGACAAACATACAGTATACAAAAACAAAATAAAAGATGTTTTACACGCATGCGTGGTCACAGTGTTAACAGTAAACAGTACACATGCTCACAGATGTTGATTATACCAGTGAGAGATGAGCACTAAGACCAAGCAGGGGAGACGATTACCCACAATTCCGCAGCACTAGAGAGAGAAAAATCATTGGCTTGGTTGTGATCACGTGACGCTTGGCGTCAAAATAAGAAGCACATGCGTGATACAGGATACTCGGCACTCGTAGACCAAGACTTGCTCGTTTTTCGAGTCAAAATTAAACATCTTTGCTCGTCTTGAGGAACTCTCGCAAACCGCGTTACTAACAATCCGAGTTTCCACTGTGTGTGTGTGTGTGTGTGTGTGTGTGTGTGTGTGTGTGTGTGTGTGTGTGTGTGTGTGTGTGTGGTATAAAAAAAACCTTTTTTATACCATCTTGTATATGTACCACTGGGTTGCATTTTTTTTTACTTGTTATACAGTCAGGTCGATAAGTATTTGAACAGCAATGCAAGTTTTATATTTTTGCTTCTTCGACCAGCACAATAGATTTAAAGATCACGCAGCATGTTATGAAGTGTGAAATTACATTGTTCTTGGTGTTGTAAAGTGAAATGGAGGGAAGCAACACGACATCCTGAGGCAATAAGAAATCGTCAGAAATCATCAGACTCGATGAGTTAATGCAAGAACAAATGGCCAGTGTTTACAGATTTGCTTTCATTTTCTATGTAAGGAATTACGAGGGGAACTTCCTCCTCTCTCTCTCTCTTTCTGACACACACACACACACACACAGTCACAGACAGTCTTACATGTTGTACAGACTTATTTGTACACTCTGTCATTCCCTCTTCTTTAAAGGTAAGAGTTTCTGGTGTTATATATTGCATGTCTTCAGAGAAGTTGTAGGGAGTCTAGAGATTATTAAACTGTGAGATGTGGTGAAGCTGCTGTTATACACAGTGTACACTGTACATAGCATATAAACTTTTCATTTTCAGTAAGAATATACGCATCAGAAACCTTTTTTGTGTGTAATGGACTAGCAGGCTATTAATGCCTTTTATTTAGTTTAAAGTCCTATTGTATTGTTGTCTGTACAACGAGTCTCGATGTGTTCAAATTATAAAACAAAATCAATTATAACTTAAACATTTGGTCATATATTTTATATCTTCAAACTGAGTCTTATGTTTTAGTTAGCATTTTAATTAAAACTCACTTTTTTCTTTTTAAAGATGTACATTAGTGATGGGGATTTTCTTCATCAATACTGTACATTCATCATTAGTGTGTGTGTGTGTGTGTGTGTGTGTGTGTGTGTGTGTGTGTGTGTGTGTGTGTGTGTGTGTGTGTGCGTGCGTGTGCACATGGCCTAGCTTTCACTTTCTCTTTCAAAGAAACTGCCTTTTTCCTGTAGTGTTGTGTCAGTGTCATAAAAATTCCATGTCTGAGTTGCAGTTTCATTCTCAGTGAGTAAATTATACAAAGTATTATACAACTTCTGACTTATTGTTTATAGTTTGAGTCAGGAGTGTCTGGGCTATTGTTCAGTTATGTGCATTCCTGTCCAAAACTTAAAAACACAACTGAAAGAAGATGGACTAGAACCCTGGAAAAAGTGCAACAAAATGAACATAACTCTTTGTGTCAATGAGGTTCAATGTGGTTCATGTAAATGTTGTCTATACTAAAAAAAGAAATGCAGTAATATGTCTGGTATGAGAGATAAGATTCTCAGTAATACAGGGGAGGTTGAGTGATGTGAACTGGACTTTTTTCTTGTTCAGTTGAAACTCATCCGAGTAGCTTCTTCATTCTGAGAGAAGGTTTCAAGTTCCTCGTAAGCTTCCATGGTCAAAATGGTCCTCCTCTCTCTAAAAAACCCTTGTTACAATCAACAACATAAGAGTTTGGGTAATTAGGTCGTTAAGGCTCTAAGACCAGAGAGAGAATGCCAAGACCTTAAGTGTGGTTTTCTTGTGAAAGGGTCTTGATCTTCCTTGGAACGGACGAAAGGGCAGCATGATAAACAGGAGACAGGTTGTGGTTAAGACCTCCACCTCTGTTGGGGGAAGGATTTTCTACCTGCACACAGATGGCTTCTTTTACCCTTAACTCGAACCATCGATCCTCTCTGTCCAAAATGTGTGCATCATCCTCAAAAGTGTGGCATTGGTCCTTCAGATGAAGGTGTGCCACTGATTCAGACCCTGAGGTGTTGGTACATCACTTTATGAAGAGGTTGTTGTGTCTCCTCAGTGTAGAGCCCTGAACACTCTTCACTGCATTGAACCGCATATGTTCTATTGCTCTTCTTCTGTTTTAGTGTGCGGGTTTTGGGGTGGACGAGTCTTTGTCTTAGTGTGTAAGTAGGTTTGAAGTAAACAAATATGTGTTCTTAAAAACCTTTTCTAACACTCCAGACACACACAGGATGGCAAGATGGTTTTATTGGGTCAGTAATGCAGTGAGATGAGGGATATGTGCTGGAAAATGTGCTGAACTGAAAATAAACATTGATGGCAGAGGAGGAAGAGATTAGTGGATAAACTTATCATAAGGAAGTTGAGAATTTCCCTACGGTGCTCCTTCTGTAAAGATGAACATTTCCTGCATTAGTTGTTAATTATGACTGTAGTTTATCTGCATTGTCTTTGTTGGATGTGTGTGTGTGTGTGTGTGTGTGTGTGTGTGTGTGTGTGTGTGTGTGTGTGTGTGTGTGTGTGTGTGTGTGTGTGTGTGTGTGTGTGTGTGTGTATTAAAGCCAATTAAAGCCCTCAAATTGCATCACTAAGCCATGTCTCTTTTTTGTTCAGAATCTCCTAAACACCATGAGTTCCGTCTGCTAT
This sequence comes from Clarias macrocephalus, assembly GCA_011419295.1. Classification (NCBI taxonomy): domain Eukaryota; kingdom Metazoa; phylum Chordata; class Actinopteri; order Siluriformes; family Clariidae; genus Clarias; species Clarias macrocephalus. The sequence goes on along the minus strand of JAAGKR010002121.1, from coordinate 47,486 downwards.
ATTTTCACCATATGGCTCAGCTGTGTAGGTATGTGTCCTGTATACTGACATAACCTTTTAAACATCACACAATTGATTGTGTGTTAAAATATTAAAATTAATTAAATGCTTGTCTCAGGTTCGCTCATGGCAGACTCTCGGCTCATATCGGCTCGAGTGGGTTCCACTGCTGTCCTGCCGTGCGAGTGGAGAAATGCCCCGGTCCAAACGCCGCATGTTCAATGGAACACAGATGCTGAGATTGTGTTTGAGAGAAAGGGTGAGCAGCTGTTTGAGGGTGAGGGATATGAGAACCGTGTGGACGTTCCTCATGACCAGCTGCTTGTAGGAAACTGTTCCCTGCTGCTGAAGAACGTCAGTGTCACCGATGCAGGCGTCTACCAGAGCTACGTGTCTGTGAAGCGCGTGAAGAGAGCCAGCTCTAGCAAATGGATTTTAGTCCAGAGTGTCGAGGTCTCAGTCGATGGTACGTAGATATATATAGCAGTTCTGGATTCAGTTTAATCAGAAGGTGTTGATTAATTCCCGGTAACAGCAGCTCTAACAGTAACACAGGTTTATATTATTGCACTTGTTCTGAAACATTATCATGAGTTTTACATCATCATTAAGAAAATAAATCACCATTTATGGTGAAGTTTCCTGTAAAGTGAAATGGGTTAGTGGAAGGAGGAAAGTTGGAGGTAAAATTGTCATGATTTAAGGTGTTTTTTCTTTTCTCTTATTATAGATGAGGAAGGTGTAAAATCACAGTAAATGGTGGAATACTAACATGTTTTCTGCTTCTTCACCCATAGAAACGCCTGGGGAAACTTCACAGGACACTGCGGGTGTCAGCGGTGAGCGATAATAATAATATTTAGTAATATTTATTTTATTTTATTTAGAAAGATTATGATCAGGTTCTGGTTCTGAATTCTGCAGTAATGTGCCTACACGCACTCAGTGTCTATTTATAAAGTCTTCATTAGGAAGATTCAACATGGTGGATCTTCAGTATGATGAAGTTATTAATATTCATTTTCTTTTCTTTCTCAGAAACACATGTTTATGAGCGGTTAACAGGTGAGTGTTGAGTTTCTAAAACTACATCAAACCCTCCGATACTGTGTGTGATTGTTCCAGTGGAAGTCTGTCCTTTTCAGAGCCATAATTAATTGCCTTTATGTTTTCTAATCTCTGTCTCTAGGTCACGCAGGAGTGAATTGTCCTCGACCACAGATGATCCTTCTGTCTCTGCTCACAAGTCTGTGTGTCTTTACGTGTTCCTATAACTCTCATATTTCTCTTAATTATTTACTGAAATTTTGAGGTCATCAGCAGTCGTATGTGTTTCACTTCATAGCGGAGGCAATGTGCTGGGTTGGAGGGTGTGATTAGAGCTGAGAGGTACATGGCTGCTGGGCTGTTTTTAGGTTCGTGGGCAATTATCAGGTTTAGGTTTAGCAGCTACAGGAAGCAGAGGAGTACAGTAGGTCAGTGTGGAGAGAAATGAGGACTGCAGGGCGAGTAGGGTTAGCAATGTGGGATCTACCCTCACTCTCATCATTAAATGAGGATTACTGGGGCGACCGAACTGATGACTGGGAAGAACACAATAGCAGACGTAGGCAGTTTGGGGGGTTTTGTAAGCAGACTGAGTGATATGGCGAGATGCAATGAATGAGCAGAGGACTGTGAGGGAAATTCCTCTGGGCTGTGTGGAAGGTGTGGGCAGTAAAACGAAAACAGAAAGTCTGACCAAACTGATTAAACCATCATGATAGATATCCATCCCACACACTTTCACTCAACATTCTCAAGTTTCATTCATTTTTTCTCTTGAATAATTGCCTGAATGTCATCCCATAGTGCATCTGTGTCTAAACTGAGAGGACAGTACGAATAAACTGCTTTTAAACACTGACACTTTCTCATCCTATCATTCTTTTTTTTAGATGTATGTACATGGAGGTTGGAATATCCAGCACTCCTTACACTCCTTACACTCCTTACACTCCTTACACTCCTTATACTCTCTGGCTCTGGAACGTTCTTAATTTTAAACAAATTCCAATGAATTCAAAAGGCTCCACTTTGCATCTGATACACACATTTTATTATACAAAAGAAAAGCTGCCACTAATCAAGAGGTTCTCGGGTACAAGTGTAAGAACACGTTGTGTTGATGAAATAACATTACGTACATATAAAATATGAAATAACTATAGAACTTTGTATAGTACCGTACAAGTGCAATATAAGTTCTATAAATCGTCATTTTGAGTATTGCTGGGTGAAGCTCATCAGGTTTAACCAGCACACTGAGTTTATGTTTGAGCTCCTAACATGAGAAACTTCGTGAGATTAACAGAGTTGTGTACAATTTCTGAATATTAACACAATCAAATATTGTTGCTAACGTGAAGCAGCTGGTTGTGTTGGTGTTGCAGTTCTTTGTGTACCAAAAATTAGACACATGACCAGACCAGGATACTTTATCCACTAGCTGTAGGGAAGTAAGCAAGCAAATATGTAATTATAATAAACCATAAACCGTAAGTACAGCTGTGATACTCCACTGTGTTGAACTGACAAACACTGATATTGACATTGAATGGGGTTTTAAGCCTCTGGTATTGGTGATGATCAGAGATCCGGCTGTAGTGATTATTCCTAATATGAGAAATGTATTGAAGTTCACATACTGAGTATCCTGTATAAGGTCATGGTTGGGCCTGAGGTCTATCACAGGGAGTTCAGGGCACAGGACAACATTTTAGTGTGTTGATTTTTGAGCATCCCCTGCAGCCTATCAGACGCCTTCTACAATTTCAGCCAATCACATGAAAGTAAACTGGCGTGTATGATTGAAGGTGGACTATATTGCGAGGCATCTGCGCAGTCTTCCAGTCAGACAGAACAAACACGTGTATATATACTGTAGATGAGAACGGAACAGAATTTGGAATGTTAATGTTAATTACAATTAATTAATTTATTCATTTATTTAGTTAGTTAGTTAATTTATAACTAATGTTAATGTTAATGTTAATTACACATTACATTCCCTTACACTTGTTGATCAGATCCCAGACACCATGCGGTTTCCTCGTGCGCACTGTAATAAGTAAAAGGTCGTAGACTGTCTAGTTTTTTGCCAAGACAGATTTCCTGAAGCTCATGACGATGGAAATATGAACGTCTCCCAGAAGATCCATTAACCTCCGGTGTAATTATCGGCTCACTGATGGCCACAAATCATATCATATACAACAGCGAGGAGACGAATCGTTATACGCCTGCACTCTCTCGCTCGCTCAATAAGGGGGAAGAAACAGATTTGGTAATTACAGATTGGGAAATCGATTTTTTCAGTGTGTGTGAGAAAGAGAGCCAGATTCATCTTCACTATCACAAAGCAGATACGGTGGAAAATTTCCACACTTCAGTTGAAGTCGTCCTTTACTAGTGTTCTGACTAATACTGATTAGAGAAATTACTGTGACCAATAGAGAAAATTGTGAGAAAATAGAGAAAATAATTTTACCCAGAAAATACATTATATCTTTTTCTATTAGTGATTTTAACTTGAATATAATCCATTTAAAATGTTCCATCTCAATGTGACTTGATATAGAATGCTGAACTCAGGTCTATGTACAAAAGCCAGCTTAACCTTTAAGGTGAGGACAAGTAAAAGCCCTGAGACGTGTACAGGCGTCCTGATCTTCACACATGCAGGAGGTGTAGGTCATGTACAGTACGTCTAATATACTTAAGCAGGGAAGGTGAAGCATCTCCCAGGTGCAGACTCACAAACTTGTTTGCTTTTCATGAGATACAGAGTTAAAGGGGTGGTTTTAACGAATAGGGCGACATCTAGTGGCGATATAGAGAGTGAGAAATTTAAAATTGGAGGAGGCAACAAGACAGACCTTGTTCTTTGTAATGTTTTTTTTAGTTTTTGCTGACTCTAGGAAGTCTTACACATTTTTATTTTACACAAAAGAACAAAACCTGCTACTGTCAGTAGGGCTGAGTCGCGCGACCCCCAGTTTCGACACACGTCTCGGGTTTTCGACATGCTAGTGCTTCAAAACAGTGTTCCGGAGCGTTGCTCAAAATGAGGCTGTCACGTGACCTGTGGAAATGAAGCTTCGTTACGTCATCGACACGTCACGCAGGGCTCAAACACAGAGTGTGTCTATGGCGCTGTCCCAGACCCGCTGTCCATTTATTCCAGTGTTAGAATTATATCCATAGTTGTCGTGCCTATATGGTTTTGACGTGGTGTATTATTGTTAAAAACATCATGATAAAAACAATGATGTTTGAATGTTTGTTGTATGAATGTAAATTAAAACACCTTGCAGGCTCAACCACTGTTCCCAAAAAGAATAAAAGTCCTTCCTCAGCTACAACTTTTCACCACATCACTCCAGTTTTGCAGCAGCTTCACTGGCTTCCGGTACAGCACCGTATAGACTTCAAGATCCTTCTTCTTACTTTCAAAGCTCTCCACAATCTTGCCCCTTCTTACGTATCTGATCTTCTTAATATTCATGGTCCCTCTCGCTCTCCCAGATCTGCCTCTTCTCAACAATACATGTGAATTGCACGACTGGTGTAGGGATTTTTTTAGAGCACTGTGTCAAAACGCTTCGAAGCATCAACACAGTTTGTTGTAAAAGCTTCACTGCTTCAGAAGCTTCGTTCGGCACATCCCTAACTGTCAACAACAGTTGACACAATTCTGTTATTTCATTATTTCAGTCCAAGGTTTTTGGCATCAAAAACTAAACGCTAATGCAAAGTGTTTCTTTAAGTTTTAAGTTTATTTGTCATGTGCATAAAATATCACAGAGATCTGTACGCTGAAATGCTTATCGTGATGCTCATGTGTGCAAAATAAAGTATACAGTACATCAGAAGATAAAGGAAAGGAAAAAGATGTGCAAATACAATATACATGAATACAAAGAGCACTTAAGAGAAAGTAAAGTAGTAACAGTGCGTTAAGAAATATCGCGCTACAAAGCCAGGCCATGTCTGCAGACGAGTTGTTAAAACATTTTTCAGCACAGCAGAAGAAGTGAAAAGGTTAAAAAAGAACACTTAGCACTATTACTTTTAAAATAATTCTGATATAACAGTGTTTCTCCTGTAAACAGTTTGCACTGAACAGTGTGTGTGAAGGTCCAGGCCTGCGCTTTCCTCCTCATCAATGCTGAGAGTGATTTTAGTGATTTTAGGAATTAGTTCTCAGTAGTTTGTAATGTTTACACAGTGATTAAAATCCCATCATTTCATTCTTTTCAATTGTACTCATGCTCATGAGATCTCACACGAGGAGACTAATGTAAACTTTTATATCGGCATAATTTACTAAATGACAGCATTTTTTCTGGTTTACGCGAATACTGTTATATGTATATGTATATTTAGTAAAACTTTGAATAAGGCAAATACTAACAAAGTGGATGTAAGAAAACAGTAAATAAAAGCTAAAATAAAAAGCTGCCAGTAAAAACAAATAACATGTAAATATAGTATAAAATAATGTAACTGAAATAAAATTAGAATTAAATTCTCATTTCCCTTAATTATTGTTATAAAACTTATCAAGTCAAAAAGTAAGACACTTGTTAGTGAAAACAGTCAGACTGTGGGACGCCGGTTAGCTAGTTCATCACCACTGTAGTGTGTTTCACTTTTTCCCTGAGTTTTTCCTTTCGGGTGCTACAATTATGACTTTTCCTCATTTTGTTCCCTTGTTAAAGAGTAAACAGGAGAGACAGGACCATGAGCAGCAGGTGAAGACCTCTCCCTCTGGCACTATCTGTAGAGAGACGATTCAGAAACGCAGAGTCACGACACATTACAAGTTATTGGCTCTGTAGGGTTTGAGTTTGTAAGTGTAAAGTCAGCTCACCTGTCGGAGTGATTGCTGTTTTTGATCTTTCTTTAGGAACTAGTGGGGAGAGGCAGGGAAAAATTGTGAACTTTAAATTATTATTTAAATATTAAACATGTACAGGCCAGGATAATAAATCATTAATCCAGTTAGGTTTTAAAAAAACAACATAGTACACATTAGGAATGTCGTTGCTGTTGATTTTGTTGTATCTGTTTGAGAAAGGACTGGATTTATCTCTAAACACTGACGCCGCCATTAAATCCATTATGGAAATGAATAATGTTAGGCAAGATGTGTGAAGTTTCTTTGAGTCTCTTCTATAGGACATTCAATATGCAGTTAGTATATTGTGAAAAGGTTAAATTTTACTTCGGAAATTATTTAAAAATTGTTGCTTGTTTATCATCATGAGTCCAAGAGCATCTCATATTGAGCCGTTGTTGCTGCTACACTGTACAACATTTAGTTTAGAATCAGTTTTCTTTGATAATGTTGCTTCAGGTTAGAACTTTGACAGTGTGTCAAAACATACATACTTGTCTTTATTTGATTTTAAAAGTCCCGTTTTCATTGCTGACCTTCTTGTAGGAGATCCACAGTTTAGGTTGTGTATTAGGTTTACTTACTTCAGTCATAAAGTCTCTTGTCTGATGCACGTGATTGAATAGAAACCAAGCTATCAGGATGTCTAATGTACCTGGTGTCGAACACTAAAATACACTAATTTACTGGGTGTGCACTGGGAACAGACTCCACCAGTTAACACTGGTTTATTAGTACAGTAAAGTGTCTTGCTCTCTACACTGATGGGAAATAAAGGTAGTTCAGGGATTGTTAAAAGAATGTTGCAGCTGAAACACATGAACCACTGCAGTAATTATCCAATTAAATTCTTAAGTACTTCCTTATTTAAGTCCAAACACACGACTTGTTTTTGACTGGTATTCAGTGTACTGTATGTTTTATACAAGATTATGTTTAAAAAGATGTCATGTTCAGACACGGACCACTGACTGAGAGTTGAACACTGTGAATCAAGCTCCAGCTTGAAGGAGCAGAACTCTTTAATCGTCTCCATAGGAGGTAGCTGTTGTAGATTCCCTCATCAGATTTTCTGATATTCTTCAGCACCAGTGAACAGTTTCCTTTATGCAGTTCGTCCTCAGGAACGTCCACGCGACCCTCATATCCCAGACTTTCATAGGAATCCGTGTCCCATCGCTCGAACACGACCTTAAGATCAGTGCGCCACTGAACACATGGGGTTTGAGCAGTTGCATTGTTAAATTTACACGGTAGGGCGGCTGTGACACCTTCTCGGGCGATTACAACCTGTGAACCTGCACAGAGAAAGTTTTCACAATATGTAAATGATTCACTTTTTGTTTGTTATAAGATTTATTTCTTACCTAACTTTTGAATGAGTTACTCACCAGCACACGTAGCACAGCACAAGAGGGAGACACAAAGACAGGTTTCCCAAAATGGTCTCTGGTATCCTGTGGGCACATCAAAAACATGAACAATAAAACAAAGTATTTTAGTCTTGATTATGTGTAAATCCATGTAACACTAGAAAAATAGGTTAAATGTAGGCCACTTAGGAAATACTTGTGTTGTGTGTTCATCACAAAATCAAATGACCTAATTTTTAATAACAAATAATCTGTCAGGTCTGGACAAATACCAGTATTAACTGGTGGAGTCTGTTCCCAGTGCACACCCAGTAAATTAGTGTATGTTCAGTCATCAAAATGGAGCTCGGAAAAGGATTCATATATTTATCATTATTACCATCGAGGACGACATCATAATAAAGGGACACAACAATTAAAATTCGCATTTAATCAAGAAATCCTTAGTCTTATATACTGTAGGCTAGTAATCTGTGAAAACAATAATAATACATCTCTGTACATCGTTAATCAACTTTTATTATTAATCAACAATTTATTTACAAGGAACACACGTTTCAGTGGTGTGTTTAACAATGCTATTTCAGTGAATATTCAGTGTTTAATGCCTGTAGTGTGCAAATCTCCACAGCAGTTTTCAGCCACAGGTGTCTGAGGTGATTATGTTACCATGGTAACGCACGGAGCAAGTGACGTCAGCGCTCCCGACTCCGCGGGGTGTTCCGAATGCGAATGGAGTTTAGTCGAGGGAGGCTCCCTTCCCTGACCTTCACTACAAACGGAGCAGGGAGTAGGGCGCACGCTGTGAAGTGCACTTCGGAATGGAACGCAGCCATCGAGCTCATCGAGCCCCGCCCGTTTTTATTCAGTTTGAACGCTGACCGCGCGCTCTCCTTGCCTCGCGATAAGGAGATGACGTCACACGGGTTTTTTTTTCTGTAGGCAGATAATTTAAGTTCGGGTGTTTATTTCATAAATACGACACGGACCTCCTCAACGCAGCGCCTTTTCCTCTGAGTTTCGGATTTTTTTTGTTGCATGCAGAAATAAAAAAAAACGTGTTTTCTCTGTATCTGCTCATTGATTTAATAAATGCAAAACACAATAGTTGTGGTGTTAAAAGGTTTTGTGGCTCCCGGTGTTTTCTGTGGGAAACGGCGCCACGTGGCTCTTTGATGTTTTAAGGTTGCCGACCCCTGACATGACCGTCAAGGTCGCGGAAAAAAAAAACGTGGTTCTGTGCACATTTGTTGATACGTCATTCAATTTCAGCTACACATCAGCAGTGATTAGTTCCTCACATTTTACTATAGCCACTATTACTATTATAAAACTTATAATAAATGTATTTTTTATAAACATGTTCTTTTCTTTGAATGCCCCGACATGTCGCGTGAGCAGCACGTGGCTACAAACCGAAAGTACAGAAACAGACAGAATATACAGAATCAGATGTGATTTGGCTCTTATATCAGAAACGTACAGTGATATCTAACACTTTATACAGTTCTTCTTAGGTTTAAACCCACCTAGTCGCCGCATGTTGCATTCCTGATGCTTCTTTGTTTTTTGGTTTCTTTTTGCTGTGACAAACATGGAAATGGTTAATTACCGCCACCTTCTGGCAGGTTGAGGATGGATCAGGATTTTGTAGGACTACGAGCCAGTCTCTCTCTCTCTCTCTCTCTCTCTCTCTCTCACACACACACACAAACCATCAAATCACTATTATGGCATTTAAAAATCTATTTTTTCACCCTTTTGTACTCAAGCATGTTGGTGAAGCCACAAAGTCTAATGACAAAACAAAACCTCTCCTTTAAATTAAGAATGAAATTACACAAATTGCGTAAATAACTCGTTTTTTTTTATCATCATTAAAGCTGTGATTAAACTGAATCCTTTGTTTTCACCGTGTCGTAAAGTTGCATTTGCCTGTATTCTGTATTGTGTTTGCCTATTTTGAGTAATGTGCTGTTTACTCCGGAATCTGAGTCTTATTAGGGTCTCATCTCTCCTTATTTCCTCCGGTGCATCTCATCTTGCTGACTTTCTTTTGGATGTTCTAAAGCCATCACCCTTTCCTTTCTTCCTCTCACTGTTTCAGCCACTTTTCCTTCAGTCTTTGTTTAATTTTGCTTTTGACGTCTGTTTTGCTAATGCCTATCGCACATCAATGTTCTGTGTGTGGGTTTTTTTTTTTTTTGTGCCTTTCTTTGCCATCTTGTCTGCCACTTCACTCTTCTTCATGCCAACATGTGCAGGTATCCACAAAAATGTTAACATTAGCCATTATCTTTTGAATTCTTTATAATGTCTGTTGAATTTTTATTAATATGTCAGTTGGCTGTGCTGTAAACCAGATAGTGATGCCTTTGAGTCTGAACAAATAACCGACTTCCATGGTTTTGAGCTAATAGTATTGCCATTTTGTAATATTTGTTGCACTTGCCCAGAATTTTTTTTTGTCAATTCATTCATCTAGCCACATCCCCAGAAACTTAAATTGTTTTACTCTTTCCAATTCCTGATTATATAGTGTTAATTGTAATTTATTACAAGTCTTTTCCTTGTGAAAACATTGTTTTTTGTTTTCCTTCACCTGACAATTTGAACCCTCATTTATACGACCATCCCTTTGTTTCTGTAATTGTTTCCGCAAACAGAGAACATCCCATCCCATTCTCTACCTCCATGAACATGTCATTTATCATGATTGAAAATAATAATGGACTACTACTCATCTTTCCCTATTAACTCGCACTTTCCTTATCTCGTGCTGTAGGCATAATATTTCTCCCGCTCCTGAAACCACTCTGATGTTTTGTCAGTTGTCCTTTGTTTTCTAATTAATATATTAGCCTTTCATTTATCATTTTCTTCCTGATTTTGCATTTATTGGATGTTAATGCATTTGCTTTTCTGGTTTTGCTCTGTCCGTATTGCTGTATTGAGATAACAGCTTCTGTCCAGCTTTGTGGCAGTTTCCCCTTCTCCCAAAGCTGTAACAAGGTATCCTTAGATAGATCACTCCAGCACTTCAAAGCTGAGGGTTGCTCTTCCCATCCTTTTCTTGTTTTGTTTTCGTTTTTGTACCTATAAGGCAGCCGACTTATAAGTTCATTACTGCCACCTGATGGACTGGAGTGTGTAGCATCAGATTGGCAGAACAAAACCTAAATTAGATTCTATCTACTAAGCCAGTTTTATTTAGTTAGTTCTATATTTTTTTCCAAGTCAACTTCCCTAGGATGTTTTCTCCTGTCATCTTCAGACCTGCCTCTCACATGGTCTCTCTGAGATCCTGTCTTTCCTTATATTGTCTTATATTTTACAGTTTATCAGTATATGTGTTATTGACTCAATTTGTCTACAAAATTCAAATTCTCCATCTGGATGTTTGCCTGTTATCCTAAGACTCTGGTTTAACCCTGTCTTCTCTATTCTTCGCCTTGCTAATCATGGTTGCTGTCAGAAATGAAAACCATTAAAGCAAAAATAACATTGGATGCAGAACATAAACCAAAGTTTTGCCAGCACAGATTTGTTTCATACAGTATCACCTTTACCCAAAAGTTGAGTCTGAACTGAATTGTCTCAATGAAATTGGGGTATTGTATCCTGTACACTACAGCGATTGGGCAACTCCCGTAGTCCCGGGATTAAAGTAAGACACATCTGTGCATACTGTATATGTGGGGACTTTACAGTGACGGTAAACCCTGTTCAACACATTGAACCATTACCATGTATTGAGGTCCTTTTTCCTTCTCTCTCAGGAGGACAACATTTCAGTTAAACGCGAGAGTTCTACCAAATTTGGCAACGATAGTGATTCCCCTGAACAACTTATTAATAAGAATAACTTACAGAGTCAAAGGGAAACGCTGGCAGTGGTTTGTTGAGTGTGACACTGCATTCAGAAAGGCGAAAGTGCAACTGGTGTCTCAAAATTTTTGATGCATTATGACCCACAGAACATTATCCACCTCGCATGTGATGCATCACCTTATGGAACTGAAGGTGAAGGAAAACAAGTAGCCTTTGCACCATGCACACTGCAAAGCACTCATCGCCTGACTGCTGCAGTCTTTGGAGCCCAAAAAGGAATTCCATCTATGGCAGCTGCATGAATGCAAACCTGGGCTTTACTCTTGTCTGCACATTTTTACTGCACATTGAGTATAAAAAAAGCTGAACATTGTGCAAATGCCAATGGCCTTTCTCGTTTGCCATTAAAAGTGGAGCATAGAGAATAAAAGGATGCTGTGGATTTGTGCTACCTGGAAGAACCTTCCTGTACTGTAAGTACTGTACTGATATTCGGGGACCCAACAATGTCAGCAATTCTTGAGATGATTATAAAAGGGACTCAAGCTGGGAATTTGACTAGAGTTTGCACCTTTTATCTCTAGACGCAACAAACTGTCCGTTCATCATTGGTGGTTGATGCATGAAATCAGAGTCATTGTTCCCCAGAAGCTGCACAGAAGAGTACTAGACGAATTGCATACTGGCCATTCTGGAATTGTCAGAATGAAAGCTATTGCTCGCAGTTACAGTTACATGTGTGTTGGCCTGGTCTCGACTCTGACACTAAACTACAGGTAAAAGGGTGCCATCATGTCAACAGATACAGAAAATGCCATGTCAAGTTCCTCTCCATCCATGGGAGTGGCCAAGTAAGCCATGGAAGCGTATACATGTACAGTATATTTTGCAGGGCCATATGAGGGTCACATGTATTTTAGCTTGGTTGATGCACATTCTATGTGGCCTGAGGTGTAATTAATGATCAACAACTGCAGGAAAAACAACTGAGGTTCTGCGAAAGTCCTTGTGAGTGATAATGAACTAAAATTTGTTGCTCAGCACAAATTTCAGTTTGAAATTGGTGATTTCCTTCTGGCACAAGATTATAGGGGAGAGAGTGATGGACATCAAGTGTGTTGACTGGACGAAGTGGTCCAGTATCTTACAATGTGGATGTAGGAGCTTCTGAGGACTGGAGATGCCATGCTGATCAACTATTGTCTATTCCAAATCAAATACTGTAGCAGAAACTCCAGTGGCACATCCGCCTGACGCTAGTATGATGACACTAGTATCGTGCCCACACTAGTATTGCAGACCTTGGCAATTATAATTCTTCCCATGCCATCATTAAAGGAGCAACAGGTTCCTAGGGACCCATCAGTAGAGTCTCTAACAGCTTTGGGTTTTTCCTTCCACCGGAGCTAGCAAGACGTTATCCATGCAGACTAACCAAGAAACACAGCTGTAGGTCACACTCATGTTTCTCCACAGAAGAGCTGGATGAATAAAAATGAGACGAGGGACAGGACCAGGAAGAGAGGACTTTTCATTACTGCAGAGAGACAGAAATTAGTTTTAGTTACAGTTGTGATTGGAGGTTTACACACACTCATGAACATGAACAACACACATCTTTAATAGAAGTAAACTCCGAGAGTCTGGAACATGCATTTTAATGATGAGCTCCTTCACCTGCATCAGCACCTCTTTACACTGTGTACTGTGAGTTCTCATCAACATCTACCTAATGCACATTCAACACTCTGAATCAACTCCACACCTTTTATCTCCTTAATCTGTCCTGAGACAACTGAGGAACAGCCACAACTGGCCTTTACACTGCTCATCCCTCAGGTGTCCGTTACATATCTTATGTTGTTAAGGTGGGGTTTGGTTTAAAATGGCTACAATTAATAATGAAACAACAACATTTTATTAGAATGAATGCTGAAAGTCTACACTTTAAGCATATCTTGATTGTTTAATTTGAAATAAGTGGTGGTTGTGCACACGGTGGTGGAGCGGTTAGCACTGTCGCCTTGCACCTCCTGGGTCCGGGTTCGCTTCCCGTCTTTGTGTGCATGGAGTTTGCATGTTTTCCCTGTGCTTGGTGGGTTTCCTCCAGGTACTCCAGTTTCCTTCCACAGTCCAAAGACCTGGGCCCGTATTCACAAAGCTTTCTAAACCTAAAAGTTGCTCCTAGTGATGAAATTCTAAGAAAAATCTTAGAATTATGGCATTTTCTTAGAATTTTCCCTTAAATTTAGGATTAAATTAGCAAAGATAAAAATGATTCACGAAACATCTTAGCCCTAAAAACAGCTCCTAAGGTAAAAATTGTTAAGAGTAAAGAGGAGGACTTAAGAGGCTTAAGAGTTTCTATAGCAGATGACAAAATGTTTAGAAACTAAACCTAAAGCTAAAAGTAAAGTCTGCTCTTCTGTCCAATTTGGTTTTCTTGTTCTTTTACTTCCTTCCATCTCTTTTGGATTGTTGACTACAAACCATCCAAAAGTGCAACTTAAACAGACTGTCCTGTGATCATGTAACTTAAAAGCTGAGCAATTTGCTCCCATTAATCTGAAATGGATTACAAGTAATAAAATCAATTTAGTAAATAAATGTAAGAATTTAAATATACTGACTACTGTGTGGAAATTAGTTGCTTCAAAAGTCAACACATTTTCAACATTTGGCTCTTTAATTATCTTTAAGACATTTAGCCTATAACAGAAACTTTGCATAAAGTAGTCTGTAGTCATGATTATACAATTTCTTCATATACAAAAATTATGATTTCACTGTCTGTTCTATTATCATATAGTCTGTTTTCACAAACTTTTGCAGAGGTCAGAGGTGATTTTTTATCAACCAATCACAGTCCTTGAATTGCTGCATCATCGCTAGCAACGGGGTCGACCACACCCCCTCACTAAGATAATTTTTTTTGTACTTTCCTTACTCAGAGTTGCTCTAAAAAGTTTCCTAAATCACTTTTAGTTTAGGACTCCCAGCTAGGACTTTTTAAGTTAAGATTTTTAATTCTAAGAAGCTTTGAGAATATGGGCCCTGGTCCCTGTGACCCTGAATACAGAATAAATCGGCATAAATGATGAGTTAGTGAGTGAGTGATTGTTGTGCACAAACACACAAATATACACATAGTGGCTCTGTCCAAATTCTTATGGACCAGAGTGTAACTGTGTTTAAATTTGGTCGTAGCCCTCTGACACTTACACACAGATGGTGGAGATCAGGATCAGAACAAAGAAATACACTGGGCTTCCAGTCTAACATCTCTACACCTCTACATTCTGAAAAAGACTGAATAAGTGATTAATCAGGAAAATCAAAGTATTTTACAGAGAAGGGAAGGTAGATGTTACTACTATTGATCTATAAACCACTAAATGGTCTCATGCCACAGTACCTTAGTGAACTGTTAGTATTTTCTGATCTGCCACGTCTGTCTCATATTATGAGATGGATGTGGGGTTACTCAGGGGTAGCTCAGTGGTTAAGGCATTGGACTATTCGGAAGATCGTAGGTTCAAATCCCACAACCACCAAGTTGTCCCTTTTGGGCCCTTAACTCTCAACTGCTCCGATGTATAATGAAATAATGCCCCAAAGTTATGGAATAGTCTTCCTATTAATGTTCGGGACTCAGACACAGTCTCAGTGTTTAAGTCTAGGCTAAAAACTTATTTATTTAGCGCAGCATTTTTGTAAATAGATAAGCCTTAGGTAAAGGAGCAGATCTGGGGGACTCATGGACGTAGAGTATCTGGTGAACTGGTATGTTTAGATGCTGTCCTCCCCACTCTCATTGATCACTCAGGTTTGTTGACGGTGAGGTGATTGGTTGCTTTAGTCAAGTCAAGTCAATTTTATTTATATAGCGCTTTTAACAATTGACATTGTCGCAAAGCAGCTTTACACAATAAAAAGAAGTAAGTCTGTATGCAATGTGTATGAATCAAAATGATAAGATTGTCCCTGATGAGCAAGCCGAGGGCGACGGTGGCAAGGAAAAACTCCCTGGGATGGTAATAGGAAGAAACCTTGAGAGGAACCAGACTCAACAGGGAACCCATCCTCATCTGGGTGATAACGGATAGCAGGGATTGATCACCTTAATAATGTGTACTGGAAGTTCAGTGTAACAGGAGACGTGTTAAAATTAAAAGGAGTCCAGTTTGTTCCTGGAGGCTCAGGTAGACTTTACATCTCAGTTCCCCCTCATGTCTGTGTTTCCTTCTGGCTCCTACCTTTTAGTTATGCTGTTATAGTTAGTCCTGCCGGAGTCCCTGCTTGCACTTTGCACTAATATACATTCACCTTATACATGTTGACTGTGACCAGACCTAACTGCCATCTCTCCTTATTTTCTGTTCTCTCCTTTTCTGCTCTCTCTCTCTTCTCCTCTCTCTCTCTCTCTCTCTCTCTCTCTCTCTCTCTCTTCCCTCTCTCTGTCTCTCTGTCGAGCTATACATGTTCGCTCCTGAGTTACCAGTGATCCAGACCCCTCTGCCCTCTGGACCCGTCTAACCCGTCCTGGAGTCCTGCTTCTGGTTGGAGATCTCGTCGCATGGATGCCCCGTGTGGTCTGCCTGGATTCGTATGGTGGCTGGGGATGGTTTCCATTAAGACTGTCCTATCATCGATTGATGCACTGGGGACCTGTGACTTCAGTTGTTCGATAGCTCAGGACTGGAATCTCCTACAGTCTACCTGAGCCTCCAGGAACAAACTGGACTCTTTTTAATTTAAATTTTAACACATCTCCTGTTACACTGAACTTCCAGTCTTACACATTATTATGCTGATCAATCCCTGCTCTCCGTTATCACCCAGATGAAGATGGGTTCCCTGTTGAGTCTGGTGCCTCTCAAGGTTTTGTCCTATTGCCATCATCATCCCAGGGCTTCTCATCAGGGACAATCTGATCATTTTGATTCATACATATTGTTGGCACACATTTCATATTCATTTTTCAAATTTTCTTTTAATTCAGTAAAGCTGATTTGCGATAATGACCGTTAATAGCACTATATTAATACAATTTAATTGAACAGATACTGACTCACCTGTGGAAGCTGCTGCTATCATTCTTGTTATATTTGGAGGAACTAAAAGTAAAAAATATACATATTGCAGCATAATCATAACTCCTCTGCATACTTCATGATGATCTACATCATGAGGGGTGTTTAAATCAAACTGGGACTTGTGATGAACCTTCTGGTGACTTACTGTTGTTAATAACACTATATAAATAAAATTTAATTGAACAGATACTAACTCACCTGTGGAAGCTGCTGCTATCATTCTTGTTTTTTTCGGAGGAACTAAAAGTTAAAAAAAAAATAAATAAATAAATAAATAAAACTGGGACTTGTGATGAACCTTCTGGTGACTGAAGGAGTGAAAAAAAAAACAATTACAGAATACTTAAAGCATAGTAAAGTGCTGAAGTACAGCATTTTACTTTCTTGAAGTCTTTTACTTTCAACCACAGTAAAATGCTGTATGTTAATAAATGACAATCTTAAATGAGGTGGTTTAGAGCCCTGTGCTGGAGCCCGCTGACAACGGGCTGATTTGATCACCAAATGAATTTATCTTGTGCAAAAACAGAATGCCTTGGTGATCAAAGCTGCTACTTGCACATTACAGGAATGGTCCATTAAAAGGAGTTCCTGGGAGGCCAGCATTTCAGACAACAAACAGGCAGTCCGATCACGGCTCCAGCATACTGAGGAAACTTTCTACCTTGATGGTGTCCAAGCTCTAGTGAACCACTGGGATAAGTGCATCAGTGTGGCAGGGGCTTAGAGAAATAAAGGGAGTTTTTACTCTGATGATAAGGTGTTGTATGTTCTGTTGTCTCCATCGAACACTTCCATTAATAATCACTTCTCCAAACATTCCCTATGTCCAGATTTCGTTTTAGGCATGTGCGTGTGTGTTGGTGTGTGTGTTTGTGTGTGTGATGGTTATTGTGTGACTGGTATTGACTGATCACCCTTACCATTCACTGAAAGTTTAACATGGTTGATCAGGCGTTCTTTTCGATTGATAGGAAGAGATTGCCCTGCGGTTCTCACATAGCTGGTGTAGACTCCTGCATCAGTCAGTCTCAGATTACGCAACACTAAGGAACAGTTTCCCTTATGCAGCTCCTCCTCAGAAACGTCCACACGACCCTCATATCCCTCACCCTCATACGATCTCTCCCCCAGTCTCTCAAACACAATCTCAGATTCAACGCCCCATCTAATATATGTGTTGTCACTGTCTACACTCGGCAGTTCACACGGAAGGACAGCAGTAGAACCCACTGGCGCAGATACACTGATCTGAAATACTGCAGAAAGTGCGTCTGAAATGAGAATAATATATAGAAATCTAAATTAATCAACAGTGTAGTTATTCTAAGAAAGTTTTGTTGTTTCTTCTGTTTTATTATTTTATGAGAAAAGTGACTTACCCACACAGACGCTAATCCACACAATGCAGACGGAAGAAAAGCTGCACATGGTTCCTCCAGTGTGTGCAGATTTACTACAATAAACAGAAGTGAGTGTATATACTGTACTTTAACACAAACATAGATCTAATCAGCAGCAATTTAATGCTTTTAGGCATATAGACATGGTCGACCTGGTGAAGTTCAGACTGAGCATCAGAATGTGGAAAAACAGTGATTTAAGTGACTTTGAACGTGATATGGTTGTTGGTACCAGAAGGGCTGGTGTGAGTTTTTCCCAAATTGCTGATCTACTAGGATTTTCACACACAACTATCTCTACATCATTCTATCTGTTTACAGAGAATGGCTTGAAAAAGAGAAGATATCCAGTGAGAGCAGTTCTCACCAGCCTTGTGTTACTCCAGCATATGCTACACTAATCGCATCTCCGTGTGATCGTGTAAAAGAATTAGACTGTTTGTAAATATGTCAATTATGGAGTCTGGTGTACATCAATGTAGTAACAAGAGAGTGGATATATTTATTTGCATAATACACTGTCTGGGAAAAAAAAACATAGCTTCATGCGCTTCCCTTCTTACTCTGACACACCCATCGCACTGGAATAGGCTCGATTAGGTCACATGACCTTTTCCCATCGATACAAAGTCCAATTTTTATGCTCCCTAGCAAATTGAAACCTTTTTTTCTGATGACCCTCCTAACAAGTGGTTTTCTTATTAACACACAGTTGTGAGTTTTCATCACATTGTGTGTGAGTGTGTATAGACATGCTCTTACTTTCACTATTAAACATAGTTCTGGTTTTAACTCAGCAGTGAGTATATTCCCAAATTCTTCAAATTAGCAGTTATTAAACCGCTAATTAAGAAACCTGACCTTGACCCTTGTCAGCTGTCCAATTACAGGTCGATATCAAACCTCCCCTTTATCTCCAAGATTCTGGAAAAGACAGTAGCACAGCAACTATGTTCATATCTACATAGGAATGGCATAAATGAACTGTATCAGTCAGGATTTAGGCCTCATCACAGCACAGAGACAACACTTGGTAAAGTAGTAAATGACTTCCTACTGGCCTCTGTTCAGGGCTGCACAAGATACTTATGTCACTTGACCTCAGTGAAGCTTTTAACAATATTGATCATAGTATTCTCCTTCACAGATTAGAAAATGTAGTAGGAATTAAGGGAACGGCCCTCTCGTGGCTCAGATCCTATTTGACTGATCGTTATCAGTTTGTAGATTTAAATGTTCTAAAGTGGAGTTTGGTGTCCCACAGGGTTCAGTTTTATGCTCACTGCTTTTTTCTCTTTACATGCTTCCTCTAGGCAACATAATTCGTAAGCATATTAGTTTTCATTGTTATGCTGATGACACAAAGTTATACGTCTCAGCAAAACCAGATGAGAGAAAACAGCCTACTAAAGTTATGCAGTGTGTGCAGGACATAAGAGACTGGATGTTAATTAACTTTCTTCTGCTTAATCCTGATAAGACAGAAGTTCTAGTCATAGGACCACAAGTAGCTAGAAGTAAGCTTTCTGATCACACTGTAACTTTAAATGGCCTTTCTGTTCCATCAAGTGCAACAGTAAAAGACCTCGGTGTTATTATAGATTCCAGACTTTCATTTGAAGCACATGTAGATAATATCACCAGGATAGCTTTCTTTCACCTTAGAAATATTGCCAAGATAAGAAATATACTGTCACTAAATGATGGAGAAAAACTAGTTGATGCTTTTATCACCTCTAGGTTGGACTATTGCAACGCCTTACTGTCTGGTTGTTCAACTAGGTGTATAAACAAGCTTCAGTTGGTGCAAAATGCAGCAGTGAGGGTCCTCACTAGAACCAGAAGATACGAGCACATCATCCCTATCTTATCTACACTGCATTGGCTCCCTGTGAAATTTCGTATTGATTTTAAAATACTACTGACATATAAAGCACTAAATGGTCTCGCGCCACTGTATTTGAGTGAACTGCTTGTGTCTTACGATCCGCCACGCCTACTTCCATCAAAGGATGCAGGCTGCCTGTCAGTACCACGTATTATTAAAACTACAGCAGGGGGCGGAGTTTTTTCTTACAAAGCCCCAAAGTTATGGAATAGTCTTCCTATTAATGTTCAAGACTTAGTGTTTAAGTCTACTGGTCGAGCTGGTATGTTTAGATGCTGGTATGTTTAGACTGGTTGCTTTACATCTCAGTTCCCCCTCATGTCTGTGTTTCCTTCTGGCTCCTCCCTTTTAGTTATGCTGTTATAGTTAGTCCTGCCGGAGTCCCTGCTTGCACTTTGCACTAAATATACATTCACATTATACATTATGTGACTGTGACCATACCTAACTGTTACCTCTCCTTCTCTTCTGCTCTCTCCTCTCCTTTCCCTCTCTCTGTCTCCCTGGAGCTGTCTGACTCGTCCTGGTGTCCTGCTTCTGGTTGGAGATCTCGTCGCATGGATGCCCCGTGTGGTCTGCCTGGGATACGTGTGGTGACGGTTCCACAGACGGTCCTGTCCTCGGCTGATGCAGGCAGCTGTTCACTGATGACTTGTGACTTCAGTCGCTCGATAGTTCAGGACTGGAGTTTCCTACAGTCTACCTGAGCCTCCAGAAACAAACTGGACTCAATTTCAACCTAAACACATCTCCTGTTATACTGAACTTCCAATCTCACACATTATGATGTAGATCAAGTCATGTTATCTGTTTTACCCAGATGAGGATGGGTTCCCTCCTAAGTCTGGTTCCTCTCAAGGTTTCTTCCTGTTACCATCTCAGGGAGTTTTTCCTTGCCACTGTCGCCGTCGTCCTCGGCTTGCTCATCAGGGACAATCTTATCATTTTAATTCCTACACTTTCACAAGTCATACAAACTTAAATAATTATTTTGATTGTGTGAAGCTGCTTTGCGACAATGTCAATTGTTAAAACGCTATACAAATAACATTTTATTGAATTTTTAAATGTTGAGTTTTTACGATGCAACTTCACCAAGCATTTAAGTAATCTTTATTACTGATTAAATTTTTTCTGACCACATTTCGTCCACAGTGTTGACGGTTCAGAAAATCCTTTCAGGTTTTGATAATGTTTTGGTTCTTAACTCAGTTCCAGTAATTTCAAACCTCCTTAATTGTCTTCTTTGCTTGATGCAGCCCAATTTTGAAACCCTTCTGAAATGTTGACTTGTACATGAAGTACAATGATTTTACTGATTATTTTCCATAAGTGATACTTTTTACTTCTACTCCCAACTATATCATGAAAAGCCTGTACTTTTATACAATAACATTTAAATAGAAACTCATTAATTTTCAGATGATGATCACACAAGCACATTCATTTTCAAGTTTTCACTCACATTATACAGTGTCCTGAGACCCACCCTATGTGGGAAGGACAGGAACTAAACAACTTTACCACTCCTAGTTAACTGAAATGAGTCACAGTTCATTATGTGTGATTGGTTGGTTAGTGTACCAAAGTTACCAGGATTGACAGTTACCTGGCTGACAGCAGATTGAGTCTTGGTCATTGTCACAAAGCAGCTTTGTAGAATTAAAAAAAGATGGAATAACTTGTAAGGTGTAAGGGAAAGAAGAATAGCTCTTATAACAATGAGTTGGCCTTTGATGAGCAAGTCGAGGTAATGAGGGCAAGGAAAAACTCCCTGAGATGGCAATAGGAAGAAACTTTGAGAGGAACCAGACTCATTTGGGGATAACAGATATAAATTAAATGTAACATTAAATATATCTATAAATAAAATAATAACATGATGCAGTTTCCATTAAAATACGTTTTGTACGTTTGCTGGTTGATGCAAAGTAACAAGCAATTTCACTACAGGATGAACTTAAGGACAAACATTTCATTCTTAGAGATGGGGACGAAACATAAAAGCTGCTTCAGTACACTGCTCCGCTTAACCAGAATTTACCCCACTGCACAGAGTTTTAACCCTAACTGCCCCTCCAGAAGTTTCTTAGTGATTCTTTATCCATGTTGTTCAATTAAAACACAACATCATCACAAGCCATCAGACATATTAAAATATGCAGTGCGTCTGTCTCTACCTGCTCACAGCTGATAGGTTTATAGAGTTTAGAGTTTTATAGAGTGTGTAAAGGTCTATAACGTGTACACTCACCCCTTCACCGTGTCCCAGTCACTGTGTTTCCTCTCAGGGTGAAGAAGTCCACTGTACATCCCTTTGTTCTGCATTAATATGAAGCAGATTTGACTTTTCTTTATTTTCTTTAAAAAGTAATCGCACAAAGGTTCTTTTACAGCTTAAGTTACTTCAATCTCATCCATACAGTCTGTCGTCGTGTCCCTGCACGACTCCAGTCCTCACCATGTCTACTCTTGTTGTAATTAGGGTTGCCAGAGACACAGGTTAAGAAACCAGGATGTGAGCAGGAATAATGCAGATACAACTTCCCATCCTGGCATTTCAGCCTTATTTATTTATTTATTTATTTATTTAGTTTTAATTCATTTACTTAAAATATTACTTGTTAAGCTACATTTTATAACCTAACAGTAAACATAAATGACTAAATAAATAAATAATTATATTTTACACTGTTTTTCCTTTGTGATTATAAATGTATGTTTTCCTAAAAGCTTAACAAATTATGGTTGATGTCCTGAAGATGTTTATTTATTTATTTTGACATCGGGGATTGGATGCCGGACTGGGACAAATTAAATGAACTGTTTACTTAATTAAGCATGAATTGCATTTCCAAATCGTTCCAAATTTACCTTGTAAAAGATTCAAGTACTGCTGACTCCAATTTCATTCCATGAAAGTTTGTGCATAAAGTTGACTTTGTTTCCACACAGAGACTCAGAGGAGGGATCTTACTTAGTACAGTTCCTGTTCTTTTTCTGTGGTCTTTCAGTGTGGATTAAATGTTGTAGAACTCTGGCAACCCTAACAGTCGTTTTCTAGTTCACTGAAATAACGAGTTTGGCAAGTAATCGCCCAAACTTCATACAGCAGAGAAATCAACTCACTTTCTCCTCTTCAGTGCTCAGAGCCATTGCATGACTAACATTATATGACAACATTATAAGAAAATATTCCGTCTTGTCCAGATTTGTCCTTGAGCTTATACATTTGTAATGACTTGAATCATGTGCAGACATTTATAAATGAATAATTTTTAAGCTAAACAAACATGATGATGTCAGGTCACTTAATGTGACACACTCACTGGTGATGTGATGACCCAGGTCGGGCCACAACATACAAATAAAAGGAAGATAAAAAAAAAGTAAGACCAATAATGTGTTTGTTTTGTGTTTATTTACAATGTGTTCTAAAAGTGATTGTGAGCTTTGAGAAAATAAACACAATTCCCCCCGACTGATCCCAATGTGAAATGAGTAATCTGACCAAAAGAAAAGGAACAAGAATACGCTCTCTTCACTTTAGTGCCTAGCTTACCAAAAACCAAGAGGAAAAAGGTGATAAAACAAACAGCAGTGACGTCCTACTAACCACTTTATACAAGTCATACACTAAATACTCTACTAACTATACTGACTATAATTACTATATAGTAATAGTGTATACAGACTTGTAATCGCACACCAGCGTAACTCAGAGTAAAGTGCAGATGTTTGGATCATTTGATACACCACACTGTGAGAAGAACAAACTGGTTTCTCCAGAACAAAATCCTGTTCAAGTTCAGTTCTGCAGAGGGGTTTAGAGCCCAAGTATTAAGTGTACTTCCTCCAGACTAATGACTAGTATACCTGAAGTTTGCTATTTTGGAACAACTAATTTTGTACTAAGTACTTTTTTTTTTTTTTTTACAAAAGCACAATTTCAAGTGTATTAAGTATAATTTTGTGTGCTAAAGTTTTTAAAGTAAGTTATACTTAAAGTATATGGCTGTGTGTGTACTAACATACATACCTGACAGTAATTAATGAAATGAAAGTGCATAAGTACATTACAGCAAGTTTTACTGTGTTGCAAACACATGGTTAATATACTATGAGTATATTCTTATTAAAGCAGTAGCATGCTGCTATACTTCTGGCAAATTCCAAATACTAAAATCGTATACTGTGTACTTTATTACAGTACATCATACAATACACACAGTTTTCTAGAATACTGTACTGCAAATGTGTTACCAGTATACTAAAGGTGTTTAGGATAAATTAAACATGCTGATTGATTTTCTACACTATAACATATTTTGAAACACATTACATCAGTAATTATGGGGGAGATTTTATTCATGAGGTCAACAGATTTAATTTGCCAAAACAAAACAAAAAAAAAAAAACAGTCCTATAGTTTATTTGTGTTCAACAAAACATCAGGTTGTCTTACAAACATACAAACTAAAATAGAAACTGTTTCTAATCTTTGGTTGACTGGAATATTTGCAGAGTTATAATGCTGCTGCAGTTCGTGCAAGTGTAGCTTTATGATATTGAGTGACAGAAGAGACGGAGTTCAAACTCATACAGTAAATTATCTTGAACAAGCAAAAGTGATTTTCTTTTTTTTTTGAGAGAGTAGTGCACTAAATATAAGCATAAATAAGTACATATGAATAGATACATTTCAGTTTTATTTAAAATATACTGAGATTACCATATATTAAAATTTGTATTCTAATGTATACTTTCTGTACATTTCTACAATGATTATTTAAAAATTAGATCAACCTTTCACTTAGAGTATATTTTCCAACAACATATTTTTGGAAAGTGTACTCTAATACAATTATTTTAAAGTATGTTTAAAGTTTAATTCCAAAATTTGGTAAAATCAATGTTAGTATAATTTTTATATATTAACTGATGGTACTGTACAACTTACAAGTGGTAATTTTACCAAGTATATATTTGCAATGTACTATCGAAAATTTCAATATATTTGTAATACACTAAAGTGTTTTTTATTTATTATTATTATTATTATTATTATTATTATTATTATTATTATTATTATTATTATTGGGGAGTACATTACAAAAGTTTCAGAAAGTTAAATCTTTTAAATAAAAATAAATAAATATTTAATAAATAAGACTTTAGTTCAGTAGCAACTGTGACCTTCTGACAGACGACTGCTATAACAAACACTGCTATAACGTCTGATTAAATACAGAATCCCATGTAATTATAATCATCTGTGGAGATTCTCATTCCTCCAGCTCACATCCTACATCTATGTCATTCAGGTGTCGAGGCTTTCCAGCCAATAGTTTCACCAAAAGGTTTATTTCAGGAAACTTCATTCAAGGGTTTATTGTACTACCATCTTGTGAAGAAATTTTGTGTCTGTAGGTCACCCTCATGTTTCTCCAGAGAAGAGCTGGACGAGCAAACATGAGACGAGGGACAGGACCAGGACCAGTGGGTGAGGACTCTTCATTACTGCAGAGAGACACAAATGAGTTTTAGTTCCAGTTGTGGTTGGAGGTTTACACACACTCATGAACATGAACATCAGGACAATTCTGGGCTTTCAGTGATTTCTTTGAACTGATCTTTTTCTGGGGCTGAACGACTGAACAACACACATCTTTAATAGAAGTAAACTCCGAGAGTCTGGAACATGCATTTTAATGATCAGCTCCTTCACCTGCATCAGCACCTCTTTACACTGTGTACTGCGAGTTCTCATCAACATCTACCTAATGCACATTCAACACTCTGAATCAACTCCACACCTTTTATCTCCTTAATCTGTCCTGAGACAACTGAGGAACAGCCACAACTGGCCTTTACACTGCTCATCCCTCAGGTGTCCCAGTACTCTTGAGCCGGTGAAACTAAGTGATTTTAATAATCAGTCCTACTTCCACCTCTAATATTCTGGAACAGACTGTTAATTATTGATTACTGATGAAAATAAGGGGAAGGTAGATACTGACTCACCTGTGGGAGCTGCTGAAATACCAACGTCTGTTTCTTTAAGAGGAGGAACTAAAGGGAACAGAAATCACACATTACTGCATCATAACACAGTGAGATTTACACTTTTATAATCATGAGTTATTTCCAGCTTTGTTCTCTGGTGTGTGAGACACTCAGTGTGTGTTCTACTGACACTAACTCACTCACCATAGACTGAGAGATTAACACTGTTGATCAGGACTGTTTCTCTCTTGGTGCGTCTCACTGTCTGGTAGCTGGTGTAGACTCCTGTATCAGTCAGTCTCAGATTGTGTAACACCAGTGAACAGTTCCCCTTACGCAGCTCCTCCACAGGAACGTCCACACGACCCTCATATCCCTCAGCCTCATACGACCTCTGATCCAGTCTCTCAAACACAATCTCAGATTCAGTGTTCCATCTAATATACAGTGTGTCAGTGTCTACACTCGTCAGTTCACACGGCAGGACAGCTGTAGAACCCACTG
>JAAGKR010002121.1:6861-21424 GCA_011419295.1 Clarias macrocephalus | reverse complement strand
GTTTTTTATTACATGTACAGTATGGCTTTGATTTTCTCTTTTTCAAATTGTTTTCTGTCTAATTTGTCTAATGAGTTTTAGTTCCAGTTGTGGTTGGAGGTTTACACACACTCATGAACACGAACATCAGGACAATTCTGGGCTTTCAGTGATTTCTTTGAACTGATCTTTTTCTGGAGCTGAATGACTGAACAACACACATCTTTAATAGAAGTAAACTCCGAGAGTCTGGAACATGCATTTTAATGATCAGCTCCTTCACCTGCATCAGCACCTCTTTACACTGTGTACTGCGAGTTCTCATCAACATCTACCTAATGCACATTCAACACTCTGAATCAACTCCACACCTTTTATCTCCTTAATCTCTCCTGAGACAACTGAGGAACAGCCACAACTGGCCTTTACACTGCTCATCACTCAGGTGTCCCAGTACTTTTGAGCCGGTGAAACTAAGTGATTTTAATAATCAGTCCTACTTCCACCTCTAACATTCTGGAACAGACTGTTAATTATTGATTAATGATGAAAATAAGGGGAAGGTAGATACTGACTCACCTGTGGGAGCTGCTGAAATACCAACGTCTGTTTCTTTAAGAGGGGGAACTAAAGGGAACAGAAATCACACATTACTGCATCATAACACAGTGAGATTTACACTTTTATAATCACGAGTTATTTCCAGCTTTGTTCTCTGGTGTGTGTGACGCTCAGTGTGTGTTCTACTGACACTAACTCACTCACCATAGACTGAGAGATTAACACTGTTGATCAGGACTGTTCCTCTCCTAACACTGGTGTGTCTCACTGTCTGGTAGCTGGTGTAGACTCCTGTATCAGTGAGGGTCAGATTGTGTAACACCAGTGAACAGTTCCCCTTACGCAGCTCCTCCACAGGAACGTCCACACGACCCTCATATCCCTCACCCTCATACGACCTCTGATCCAGTCTCTCAAACACAATCTCAGATTCAGTGTTCCATCTAATATACAGTGTGTCAGTGTCTACACTCGTCAGTTCACACGGCAGGACAGCTGTAGAACCCACTGGGCCAGATACACTGATCTCAGGTTCTGCAGAGAGGAGGACTGAGACACGGGAGATTATAATATAGATTCATCTGAACAGAGCAGTTACTTTAATAATGGTCTGTTGTTTTTTCCACCTATTTTATTATGTATGAGAAACGTTACTTACACACACAAACACTGATCCACATGGTCATGGTTCCTCCAATGTGTGCTGATTTACTACACAAAATGGATGATGGAGACAAACAGGTTAGCTTACAGGAGAAGTCCTCAAAGAAGGGTAGAAGATACTATATACATATATTTTTCATGTTGAAGTGCATATACATTTTTGGGCCCATCTGTATGAATAGGCGATATAAAGCCGTATAGATAATGAATGAGTGAATGTATGTGTGTTTATTGTATATTGCTCAAAATTGGTTTAAGCCAGATTTTATTAATTCACGGCCCACCTGCCATCTGTTACCCAGGTATAAGCTATTCTAATCACATCGCCAGGTACAAACTGTACACTCACCCCTTCACCATGTCCCAGTCACTGTGTTTCCTCTCTGGACTGGAGTCAAAGTATCAGGGTGAAGAAGACCACTGTACATCCTTTTGTTCTGCACCAAATTTAACTTTTCTTTATTTTCTTTTAAAAGTAATCGCACAAAAGTTTCTTTTAAAGCTTAAGTCACTTCAGTCACATCCATACAGTCTGTGGTCGTGTCCCTGTATGACTCTAGTCCTCACCATGTCTACTCTTGTTGTAATTAGGGTTGCCAGAGACACAGTTTAAGAAACCAGGATGTGAGCAGGAATAATGCAGATGTGGAGTATTACAACTTGCATTTCAGCATTATTTATTTATTTTTAATTCATATAGTCAAAGTATTATCTGATAATTTTTTTTTATTTTATAACCCAAAAGTAAAAATAAATGAATGAATAAATAAATTACATTTTACACTGTTTTTGCTTTGAAGCATGATAAATTTATGTTTTTCCTCAAAGCATAACAAATTGAAGTTGATGTACTGAAGATGTTTATTTATTTATTTATTTATTTATTTATTTATTTATTTATTTAGACATGGGGGATTAGGTGCAGGACTGAGGCAAATTAGATGGGCCACTTACTTAATTAAACATGTATACTTCCAGTATAGTTCATATTGTATTATATCATAAAACTTAAAGGTCCACATCTGATTTTTTTTTTTTATATATAAAAGTTCAGAGGTATGGAACAGCATATGTACATACTGTATGTGCATGTGGGCATGGGCACACAAATGCATGTGTGTGTGGGTATGTGTGCATTTTCATCTACCAGCCAATCCTGGGGACAGATTCCCCATTTTGTGGGAGCCTGGGGGCCTAAATATTAATTATAAATTATTTATTGTTCTTTATTGTGCATAAAGTTGACCTTGTTTCCACACAGAGACTCAGAGGAGGGATCTTACTTAGTACAGTTCCTGTTCTTTTTCTGTGGTCTTTCAGTGTGGATTAAATGTTGTAGAACTCCGGCAACCCTAACAGTCGTTTTCCAGTTCACTGAAATAACGAGTTTGGCAAGTAATCGCCCAAACTTGTCATACAGCAGAGAAATCAACTCACTTTCTCCTCTTCAGAGCTCAGAGCCATTGCATGACTAACATTATACAAAAACAATGTAAGAACATCAAACATGATTGAGGTTTATTGGGACAACCTGGTACAGGCTGGGTCATATAAAATTGGGACAGTCTTCACAATTTATACGCTAAACTCTAATTTATCTTATTCACATTAACTCCCTTCTAAAGTAATGTCTACAGGCCTTACTTTCCAGGTCTACATGTCTGGAAAGATGTGTGCTGAAATACATCAAGACTGCTCTTCCGGACTGAACAATCAATGGACCAATCGACCAAACTGATCCACAGTTGTTGCAATCTCCACAACCCTCCACTCTCCACTGCTCCATCTAGAGAAAGAACAGCAACATATGTAAGGTTAATATTTGTAGCTTATTCTTTTGTTTTTAATACCATCCTTTGAAACAGACTGTTTCATAAGATGTCCAGCATAGGCCTCCATCATAGCATCTGCCTTAGCCTCTGTGAGCATGGGCCCTCACACCACTCACCCTCCCTGTGTCTCAGTACATGAGTACCACAAGGTTGTGTCCTGAGCCCTTTCTTATACTCTCTGTACACCCATGACAGCACACCCATCAGCAGCTCCAATGTCACCATTAAATTTGCAGATCAGTAATGGTGTTGAGACGGATTACAGAGAGGCAGTTAATGGATTGGTGTGCATTAAACAACTTGACCTTGAACCCCATGAATACCAAGAAAATGATCATTGACTTTAGAAATAAACAGGATGATCATGAGCATCTGGAGATAAAAACAGGATAGAGTGGAGAGGGTGTCGACCTTCAAGTTCCCGGGTACACAAATCTCTGAGAACCTCACATGGACGCACAACATGAACTGCCTGATCAGGAAAGCACACTGTAGTTCCTAAAAGCTCTCTGGAAGATCAACTTGTCACAACACATGCTGCTGTTCCTTTATCACTGCTCCATGAGGGGCATCCTGGGATTCTAGTGTGTTACAGTAGCAGTTGTGCAGCTAATGGGAAAGTCCTAAAGAAAAGGAACAAGAATACGCTCTCTTCACTTTAGTGCCTAGCTTACCAAAAACCAAGAGGAAAAAGGTGATAAAACAAACAGCAGTAACGTCCTACTAACCACCTTATACAAGTCATACACTAAATACTCTACTAATTGTACTGACTATAATTACTATATACAGTAGTTATTGTGTATAGTGTATACAGACGTGTAATCGCACACCAGCTTAACTCAGAGTAAAGTGCAGATGTTTGGATCATGTGATACACCATGCTGTGAGAAGAACAAACTGTTTTCTGCAGAACAAAATCCTGTTCAAGTTCAGTTCTGCAGTATCATTAATGCTGAGTTCAGAGTATATTACAAAAGTTTCAAAATGTTAAAACTTTTAGTGAAACCAGTGCCTTAATCCTTACAGTAATAAATTAGACTTCAGTAGTCACCTGTATGAGGTAGTGATGGTGAGGTGTCGAGGCTTTCCAGCCAATAGTTTCACCAAAAGGATTATTTCAGGAAGCTTCATTTAATGGCTTATTGTACTGCCATCTAGTGGAGGAATTTTGTGTAGCAAATAGATCATAACATCACAAACAGCACAATTCGCATGGAGCTGCAGCTGCAGGTACTGTAATGTTGCATTCATTATTTACCATCCCAGGGAGTTTTTCCTTGCCACCGTCGCCCTCGGCTTGCTCATCAGGGACAATCTTATCATTTTGATTCATACACATTGCATACAGACTTACTTCTTTTTATTGTGTAAAGCTGCTTTGCGACAATGTCAATTGTTAAAAGCGCTATATAAATAAAATTGACTTGACTTGACTTGACTTGACAGTCATGTGTGTCAGTTGTGTGTGTTGTTTTTTGAAAATCCACTATTCAAGAAAAGGTTTATGTACATAATCACCATCTCTGAATATGTAAAAGAAAAAATAAGAGAACTTGAAGAGAATTAAATAGTAAATAAATAAAAAAAATTCTGTATCTTTGAACAGAATACATACATTTGCTAGTTGGTGTTAAAGATTAAATATATCAATAATTAAAACAAAAAAAATTATTGAGGAGGTAAAGATTAAGATTAATTAATTTTATTAATGATCTCAATAGATTGAGATCATTAATAAAAACAAAAAGGTTTTTGTGTGCGTTTTCTTTCTTCATTTATTATATATGAAGTAGAGAATGAAGTAAAGTTCATAGAAAAATGCAAAAAGGTTTTAGTTTTCCTTATAGTTTATTTTCCTGAATTTACATATTATGAGATATTGTACAGTTTAGATGAGCACTGTTTAATGTCGGCTGTACAATTTCCTGCCCAGTTTTGTGTCACATGGTGTATAATGAAGAAGAATCTTTGATCAGGAGAAGAGAGCAGTGGTGCTGAAAAAAAAGGAAAAAAAAGAGGAAAAAAAAGTTTTCCTCAACTTTAATCTATGAAATAAAATCAATCTCCAATATAATGATTGACAGCAGTGAGACTCCATGTGACTGAACGACTCACTCACGTGATTCCAGCAAACATGAGGCCTCGTTTGTCATTGGTCACATGACTCTCAGGAAAATGACACGCCCTCAAAGCGAGGCTTCATTTGGAAACACCCCTTGTGCTCGACACAAGCTTCGGTGCTTCTGTGTCATAATAACATCACTAGTATGAAGTTCTTGAAAACCTTTCACTTCTCTACTGGTTCTAGTCTTCATCAGGTCCACCAAGCAGTTCTGATTGTTCAGTATCACACAGCTGCAGTGTGTAGTTTACTGTGTGGGATTGAAACACACAGTCCTGTACACAGCTGTAGGTCACACTCATGTTTCTCCACAGAAGAGCTGCACGAGTGAACATGAGACGAGGGACAGGACCAGGACCAGTGGGTGAGGACTCTTCATTACTGCAGAGGGACAGAAATGAGGTTTAGTTCCAGTTGTGGTTGGAGGTTTACACACACTCATGAACATGAACGTCAGGACAATTCTGGGCTTTCAGTGATTTCTTTGAACTGATCTTTTTCTGGAGCTGAATGACTGAACAACACACATCTTTAATAGAAGTAAACTCCGAGAGTCTGGAACATGCATTTTAATGATCAGCTCCTTCACCTGCATCAGCACCTCTTTACACTGTGTACTGCGAGTTCTCATCAACATCTACCTAATGTACATTCAACACTCTGAATCAACTCCACACCTTTTATCTCCTTAATCTGTCCTGAGACAACTGAGGAACAGCCACAACTGGCCTTTACACTGCTCATCACTCAGGTGTCCCAGGACTTTTGAGTCATTGGAAATGAAGGACTGGGTAAAACTGTCTGTAATTCCTAATGAAACTATAATGTGTTATTTGAAGTAAGGCTGAAGGTCTACACTTTCATTCTATCTTGATTGTTTAATTTGAAATTCATGATGCACAGAGGCACAAATATACACAAACAGTGTCGCTGTCCAAATACTTATGGACCTGATTGTACCTGTGCTCACATTTAGCCCTAACCCTCTGACACTGACACACAGGTGATAGAGATCTGGATTAATGAATACACTGGGGTTCAGGGAGCCTCTTACTCACAACCTCTAACATTCCGATAAAGACTGAATCAGTGACTAATCAGGAAAATCAAAGAGTTTTACAGAGAAGGGAAGGAAGATACTGACTCACCTGTAGGAGCTGATGATTTACCTCTGTGTGATTCTTTCGGGTTAAAAGAAAAATAAAACCATTAATTTATCATCATGAAGCTAATTTACACTGCGAGGTGTGTGTAGGTCAGACTCACTAATAATCTACTCCGTAACCTAAGTGTGCTCCAGTACTGTTATTAAACACGGCCTCATTAACCTCCACAATAATGAGCAGGATTATGTCTAACCTTTCACACGCTGTCCATCATTAATACTAGATTCCTTATCTTTTAACAATATATTGAACAGAACACTATATAATGATTACCCTTAAGAGTCATATCAACTGATGAGTTAAAGACATGAAATAATAGAATTAAATAGTATTTCAAAGTGAATAAATGTGCACTTGGGCAACGCAAATGCAATAGTTGAATTTAAAGTCGTTACACAGTGTCTGAGTCAGTATAGACTGTGAAGCACAGAAATAATTAAAGTTCATCTTCATAAATCTTCTAAAAATCCTCTCAGACAGCTCCTAACTTAGCTTAAAAACCTCTAGTTAACATTCATAGCTCAAGTGTGA
The DNA here is from genome assembly GCA_011419295.1 of Clarias macrocephalus. NCBI lineage: Eukaryota > Metazoa > Chordata > Actinopteri > Siluriformes > Clariidae > Clarias > Clarias macrocephalus. The sequence continues at coordinate 14,567 of JAAGKR010002121.1, read as the reverse complement.
TTTAGGAGGAATCTCAGATCAGCTCTGAGCAAGGAAAAGACTACAACTCTCGTCTCAGTCAGGAAGCAGGACCGACTCTGTTCCCAGGTCTGAGACGTCCTTCTGAGGACTGAAAAAAAGAAGCACTAATGACCTGCGAACATCCATGATACAGCGCCCCTGGAGCAGGTAGGGTTAAGGGCCTTGCTCAAGGGCCCAACAGTGGCAACCTGGCTGAACTGGGAATCAAACCGCCAATCCTCCGATCAGTAACTCAGTGCCTCAGCCCCCTGAGCTACCACTGCCCGAATTGAGCATCAGGGGAGAGCGCGAACGCAGTCCCCCACTATTCGAAATTATGCAGTCGAGATTCCCACATTTGCAAAGGTCAGGCCAGCCTGAGTGCAATGGCTGAGCCTCACCTTGGTCATGGTTCCACCCCTGCCAGGTAAGTATCCTAACAGTTTCACACCTTAGGAGCTTTTTAAGTGTTAAGATGCTTCATAAATAAATTTTTATCTTTACTAGGATCTAGTCTTGTTAATTTTAATAGTTATTATTGGAAGCGTCCACAGTTCTTAAAGGTTCGGCACTAGGAGTAAATCTTTGCACTGAGAATTTTCATGAACACGGCCCCAGGCGTTGTGCAGCCCTAATGCAGTGCTCTGTAATAAGCTGTGTAGTGAAGAAATACACCGGGACAGAGATGTTGTCACTAAACTAGTCCTTATTATTCATCACTTATTCAACTGTTCCTAATGTCCAGCTTTGTTTTCATTTCAGGTGTGTGTGTGTGTGTGTGTGTGTGTGTGTGTGTGTGTGTGTGTGTGTGTGTGTGTGTGTGTAATGGTTATTGTGTGTTCTGACTCACCTTCACCATAGACTGAAAGTGTAACGCGGCTGACCAGGAGTTCTTTTGCAGTGATATGGAGAGATTCCCGGCTGGGTTCTGCTGCTTTGAAGCTGGTGTAGACTCCAGCATCAGTCAACCTCAGATTGTGTAACACCAGTGAACAGTTCCCCTGACGCAGCTCCTCCACAGGAACGTCCACACGACCCTCATATCCCTCACCCTGAAAGGTCTTCTCACGCAGTCTCTCAAACACAATCTCATGAACAACGGCCCACTTAATATACGTTATGTTAACATCTGCACTCGGCAGTTCACACGGCAGCACAGCTGTAGAACCCACGGGCCTAGATACACCGTCCTGACATTCTGCAAGAAATGTGTCTGAAAATGGAAATACAGTATGTAAACCTCAATTAATATGGACAGTGCACTGATTCAAAGATTTAATTATTTATATTTATTTATTATTTTATGATAAAAAGTGACTTACACACACTGATCCACACGATGCAGATGCAAGAAAAGTTGGTCATGGTTCCTCCATTGTGAACAGATTTACTACACCAAGCAGAAGTGTTTATTAAGACCGTATACTGTATAAATAGCATCTGCTGTATCTGTAATTCTAGATCTGGAATACGGGTATTCAATTCTTTAATTTGACAGAATCCTGTTCTGAGAACATTTTTCAGCTCCACATTAAAATTACAGTTGCACCTTAGACCTGGTCTGATGGCAGTAATGGAATAATCTTGAGGGAGGTCGAAATGTAATGAGTCGGGTTTGGGTTGAGCCAGATGTCAGACTCTTACCATAACAGCAATGGTGTTACTCATACAATACCATGGGACACTGCCTGGCCCAATAAATAAATAAATAAATAAATAAATAAATAAATACAATTACAGACTGTAATATTTCACTGGAACATCTTATGCTTTTATTACAGTCCTCATTCACCACGGCATTGTTTCAACAACCTTATGCAGCATCACCACATTTATTTCTGACTACAGAGATCTCAATCATCACTACATTCAGATTGTCAGCTGTCAGCTGGATTGGCTGTTGAACAAATGAGAAACTCTTCATCTGCATCAATTAGGGCCAAATTATTGACTCTTTGATCACTGCAGAAGTCGTCCAATCAGATGTGCTCAAGTATTTTCATTTGAATATTTGAATTCAAACAGAAAAGTTGAATGATAGCACTTAATTAGTAACCCAGTGTAAGTATCTATCCAATGATGGACACTACAAAGCACTTTTGTAAGTCGCTCTGGATAAGAGCGTCTGCCAGATGCCTAAATGTAAATGTAAATATCAGTTTCATATCATTTTGAAATGTTGAAATAATGTAACAGATGTTCTGTAATAGAACAAACTCTACATCTACACAATTGAAGCACTATACTAACTTTTTCACTGTGTGCACCGAGGGGGGTATTTATGGAGACGGGGTTAATTCTCAGAAAACTTGGCCAGGGAGAAGAATGCCTGGGGATGACTGCAAGTGCGAACATGAACTATCTTGCCTCAAGGACATTCCATAACATTAAACGTAATTATAAACATAAAAAAATGTAAAAACATGACACACTATTCTATCTAACAATACTCAGTGTAATAGTTTGTAGGTTGATGTACAGTAGTAATGAAGCAGGGTCACATTTTAAAGAAAAACATTTAAAACCAGACAAACTTTAACGTTAAACATTCTGTTATCAGGACTGAAAGTAAAAGCTGCTCCAGTAACTTATCCCATTTTACCTGAATTTACCCCAATACATGGAGTTTTAACCCTAACTGCCCCCTCCAGAGGTTCCTCAGTCATTTTTCATCCACCTTGTTCAATCACAAGCTGTCAGAAATATTTAAATATACAGTGTGTGTCTGTCTCCACCTGCTTACAGCTGATAGTTTTATAGGATTTAGAGTGTAATCGAGTGTGTAAAGGTGTATAAAGTTTACACTCACCCCTTCACCATGTCCCAGACATTGTGTTTCCTCTCAATAAATCGGAGTCACAGCATCAGTAACACACATCTGTTTCTGTATTAATATGAATCAGATCTTCAGCAGACTTCAGTCACATCCATACATTCTGTGGTCGTGTCCCTGTGTGACTCCAGTCCTCATTATGACTCCTCTTATTGTAGTCAGGGTTGCCAGAAACACATGTTTTAAGCAGTGATTTCATATGGATTGGATATGAGGTGCTTCTGCTGAAATGCTGTTTGATTTTCATGAAACATGGCGCTGGGCATTAAGACCAGACACTTCGGTCTCATCTGTCCATAGGAAGCAGAAGCCTTGTCATATGTTCCGATGTAGTCCTGCAAACCTCAGCCGTGCTTCCATGTTCATTTTAGACAGAAGAGATTTCTCCTGGCGACCCTTCCAAACAAACTGTACTTATTCAGGCTTCTTCTAATACTGTCAAGAACCTTAGCATGTAAAATGCTCAGTGAGGCCTGTAGTGTCTAAGATGTAGCTCTGAGCATTGCACGGTGACTGATGAAGATTGGCAGTTGTCTTAAATGCTTTGCACTCGTGAATAATATTTCTTATTGTAGAACATTGAAGTTCAAATGGTTTGAAAATGGTTTTATAACCATATTCACATTGATGTGCAGCAACAATTGTTACATACACATGATAGCTCCAGACCAGCAAACTGCCAAAAATTCAGCTTTTATAGACGTCTGCACATCTGATAATCAAGTAATCAAGGGCTGATGATTAGCAGCACCTGGCTGTAACTTACTGCACTCTCTTAAACCCTGTGGAAGCAGTGAGGGGCTTCCCCACATGGCATGGATGGCTTAATTTTTCCTGAAATATATAATGGCTGGCAAGTGTTATATGTTGTTATTTGTCTGAGGTTGTATTTGCCTAATAGTGAAACCTGCTATGATCGAATGACTATTTTACACACAAACTACAAATACAGTGGAACCTTGGATTACGAGCATAATTCGTTCCAGAAGCAGGCTCGTAAACCAAATCAAAATTTCCCATAAGAAATAATGGAAACTGAAATTATTCGTTCCACAGCCCAAAAAAAATAAATACATAAAAATAATTAATACAATATATAAAGTAAAAATGAAACAAATTAACCTGCACTTTACCTTTAAAAAAAGAAGAAAAAAAATCCAGACAGATAAGTGTTTCCGTTTGTGTGTGTGTGTGTGTGTGTGTGTGTGTGTGTGTGTGTGTGTGTGTGTGTGTGTGTGTGTGTGTGTGTGTATTTGTGTGTGTGTGTGTGTGTGTGATGTGCATGCGCACACAGACACATTAATGGAAAATTACCCTGATTTCTTTTCATAATTGATGAAAGTTTGTGCATTAATGTGACCTTGTTTTCACACAGAGACTCTTCAAAAAACAGTTTCAGTTTTTTTTAATTTATGTTTTTCTGTGATGTGTGACATTTAAATTTTGTTGAAATCTGGCAACCCTAGTAGTTCTTTGTCACCCAGTCAGTGCTTCAAACAACAATAAAGATGATCGTTAGACAAGACATTCGCCCAAACTTGTCCTGAGAAACTGCCTAAGCTTTTCCTTTCCTTGATCAGAGCCGCTGTGTGACTGGTGTTACATGCTGTAAAGGGGCGTGGTCATTTTCCAACAGGACGATTAACCCAGAAATATTAATGTAGGAACTAAACATTTTGAATTGTCTGGCACTTTCTGTCGATTAATCTCTATACTTTAACATCTTAAAATTAACATTCATGTGTTTTTGACCAGACATGCAAAATACCATCATGTGAAATGAGATCTTTATATATGAATCTTCATTCAAATTATAGATTTTAATGACATTTCTTACTCCTTCTTTTTCTCTTCTTTTGTGCTGAACATTTGCACATATCCCATATCATGTTTAAAACAGCCTATATGCAACAAAACTATGTCACTATTTAACATAATTCTGCTATACCATTATTTCTGTTAAGGTTTCATTTTTTTGTGTCACATAATAAAATCTGGAGCAAAGTGTTTCTTTAAATTTGAGGTTTATTTAATGTGCAAAAAATTGTCAGTGCCAATTGTACTTTCAAACCCTTGTTGTGAAGCCCAGGTACAATTTTACAGCTGTGCAACACAATAATTTAAATCAGGAGATAAAGAGTGAGAAGAGAGGAAACAGAGTTGAAGAGAAAGCTTACAAACTCAATATACATACAAAACAAAATGGACTTCATATGTAGTGAGAGCAAAGTGTAACAGTGCCTTTAGAAATACTGCAGTTTCCTTCTTTTTCTTTTTATTATTAGCACTACTAGCTTATTTCACTTACAACTTAAATATGCCATGTATGTAAATAAATATTTAAAACTTCATTTTTTTAGTACAGCAGAATAACTAAAGAGATTAAGTCATTTTTTATTAAATAATACACATTCTTAGAAATTAATTTCCAGTAAAATATAAGCACCTGATCAATCTGCACTGAACGGTGAGTGTGCAGTCTGTGTCCATGCTTTCCTACTCTGTAATGCTGATAGTGACTTTGGACAACATGTCTTTCTTTCCTTGTTATTTGAACACAAAATTTGTATTTATTTATTTATTATTATTTTTTTGTATGAAAATAATATGACTTTTTCTTTTGTCCTAATTGTTATAATTTCTTTCTGCCTAAGACTTGCAAATAAGTAGAATAACTTTGGATAGATGACTGGATGACATTAACCTGATATATTAAATGGAATAATATTGGAAATAAATCTGTCTTAAATATAATTTTTAAATAACTTCTTATGGAAAATAAAACATTTAAAACAAAACATCTTGCTAATAAGTCAATTGCAATACTGTATATTTCCACCAGGGGGAGAAGTGACTGCTTCGGTTACTTGCAGTGTCAGGGTCTGAGTAACAGAACAGACATTTAATCATGTTTAAATGCCATTGGAACTTACTGCATTGTTGACATACTATTTCTCTTCATTTTTTATCAAATTTGTCCTCTTGGACACATTTGTGTTCTCAGGCTCTGTCACCCTTACATGCTTCCTAAATAAACCTAACAACAATTGAATGTGTCTCATTTTACCAATAATGTCAGCTCTAAATATACACTTTGTCATTGTAGTTGATAATGGTGTGGGTCCAGGCTCCAGGTCAGTGCTGCTGTGGATCCAGAGCCAATCCAAACAACACTGGATGAAAGACAGCAGAGCTCACTCCAGATGGGAATCAGTTCACCAAGCTAGCGTCTTTAGAAACTGTACATGTTTTCCTTCCCCTCTGAGTTTCCCCTCCATATGCTACAGTAATGCAGGGACAGAGCCTGGAATGTTCTTCAGAGGTGTTGCTAGGTCAAAATGTTTGAGCGTGGTGAGGGGGAACATCTCAGCTCCAGGGTTGGTCTAGAGTTGGACTAACATTAACTTAAAGTTCTGCAAGTGGTAAATCAACACAAGAGAGCACATACAGTATCAGAAGCAATATTCCTGCACATCTCTGAATAACTGAGGTACAGTAGGAGATTCCTTCACTGGATTTGGCTTAGGGCCCCAGGAGGGTCAGCACCAGCTCAGGTATAATATAATTTATACCTTATTACATCAATAAGCCATTAATCACCTCTTACCCCAATCTGATTGGATCTCATTGGTTTGAGGATAAGGCGAATTAAAACATGTTAACTCAAAGTTAGTGATGTGATGGATAAAAAGGTCAGTCTGTCCATCGTAGAGCGCTTGGCTAAAAAAATTCAAATTTCCTCCTCGAACGGTTTCCTTACTAAACAGTATCCATGGGAGCAGGGACATGAACAGCACCAGCGGGTGAAGACAGTTCACTCGAGCGGTACCTGGAAAATAATTCAGAAACCCTGTTACTATACATTAAAAAGTTTCATTTTGTAGGATTTTAGCTTTTAGGTGTAACATTCGCTCACCATACAGAGCTGTTTTTGGTGTTACTTTAGACACTAGAATGGACAAAAGGCAAAAACATAAATCAATTTTGTTGATTTATGCTGTTTTATTGCTGGATTATTCATTTCATGTTGCTCTGAAATCTCATAAGCTTAAGGAAACATAAGGCGTCATATAAGCAGTATAATAAAACAATGTCAGGTGGGAATATATACTTATATATAGTATATACGAAAAATAATAAAAACTCAAGTCCTTATGTAAGAATGTATAACACAACATGTCTAAATACCACATGTAAAAAAAAAAAAAAACAATCAGCTAATGATTTGACTGTGAAGCTCGTGTGATGACAGGAGAGTCCAATTATTCCATACAACATTATAGGCAATAAAATGATCTCAGCTGATGACCTGAAAGTTCTGAATGACCACATCAGTGGAGCTTTACTTTCATGGCAGATTGTGAAAGAGTTTGAATTCCACCTCCTCTGTGTGTGTGTGTGTGTGTGTGTGTGTGTGTGTGCGTGCGTGCGTGCGTGCGTGCGTGCGTGCGTGCGTGCGTGCGTGCGTGCGTGCGTGCGTGCGTGCGTGCGTGTGTGTGTGTGTGTCTGTGCCCTGAGCTGCTTGGGATAAGCTCTAGGACCCCCACAACCCTACACAGGATACAGTAAGGGGTAAAAATAATGGACGGATGGATTGAACACACCTTCGGGGGGCTGTAACTGGCTGTGTTGTGCAGAACCACGAAAAGTGCAACTGTCTATTTAACATAAGGACCTGTTTGCTTATTTCCATCTTTGTTCAATGGTGTGTGTGTGTGTGTGTGTGTGTGTGTGTGTATGTGTGTGTGTGTGTGTGTGTGTGTGTGTGACAGTCAGTGTGTGTGTGTGTGTGTGTGTGTGTGTGTGTGTGTGTGTGTGTGTGTGTGTGTGTGTGTGTATGTGTGTGTATGTGTGTGTGTGTGTGTGTGTGTGT
>JAAGKR010002120.1:36793-103636 GCA_011419295.1 Clarias macrocephalus | reverse complement strand
TGTTAACCTGCGATTTCTGAGGCTGGTGACTCGGATGAACTTATCCTCCGCAGCAGAGGCGACTCTCGGTCTTCCTTTCCTGGGCCGGTCCGCATGTGAGCCAGTTTCTTTGTAGCGCTTGATGCTTTTTGTGACTGCACTTGGGGACACTTTCAAAGTTTTCCAAATTTTTCGGACTGACTGACCTTCATTTCTTAAAGTAATGATGGCCACTCGTTTTTCTTTACTTAGCTGCTTTTTTCTTGCCATAATACAAATTCAACCTCTTTGAATGAGAAGGTGTGTCCAAACTTTTGGTCTGTACTATATGGTTCTGTAGTTTCTATAGTTCTGTATATCTAATATATATATATAGGTTGATAAATAAGGTTGAGGGTTCGTGTGTGGAGTTTGCATGTTCTCTCTGTGCTTTGTGGGTTTCCTCCAGGTACTCCGGTTTCCTTCCATGTGTAGCTCAAAAAAGAGCGAGAAATATATACAGTAATAGTTGTCTATACTCACAATATGTGCACAAGATTGCACAATTGTTGTTAGTCTTCCCGCTGCTCCCGGCAAGGGGTCGCTACAGCAGACCATTTAATCCGCACACAAGCTTTACACAAGATTTACTGTACACTCGATGCCCTTCCTGATGCAAACCCTTCCATTTGATCCAACTTGGAACCAGTACTGCATACAGCGGCTGGGGTTTGAGCATTGGCTGGGAATCGAACCCGGGCCTTCCGCATGGTGGCCAAGAAACCTACAGTAACACTGAGCCACCTCACAATATGAGCCTTTATTTCTAGGATTAATGATAGCGTACTGTAGCTCTCCCATTTATTATCACCACCAGATGCCTCTAAATATAACTAATACTAATTCACAAAATAATAACAATAATTATGTTGAACGTTTTTAAATCAAATGTGTTTTTTTTTAATACGTATTTTAAAATCTGTTCCCAATAGATTTGTTAAAATAAAATACTGCTCCATTCAGATGAATAAACCTCATATGGTTATAAAAAAATGGTCTCATTCTACACAATAGAATTTATTTCCCTGCTGAGTTTATAAAATTTATAAGCTATTTATTGAGATTAAAGAGTCGCCTAATGTGAAACAGTCAAAAAGGACTGGATTAAATCAAGCAGTACCCTAAGTTTAGATAATATTTTGAATATTTTGGCTTTGTGTTTGGTCTTAGGTACTTTCTAATCATCTCATCCTTTTGCTAATGTAAATTTAAAGTGACCTTTAAATTCTCAGCCAAAAAGAGTTGATTGTTCATTTATGCTGGAAAACCTGAGACTGTCCTGGAATCCTTTCAGTAGGTAAGACAATTCCCCCAAACTCTCTCAGAACAAATGACGTACAGCCGCCTCTCCATGTCTGCAGTGTGTAAAAGTCAGTCCAACAGGAGGCACTTGTGTTCAGCTTTAGTAACGCTTTCTGTCAATCATTTGCTGAACAAAATGTCTTGTAGTTCTTCTGCACATTCCTTACATTTACATTTACAGGACAACACATGGAAGGAATCGATGTTTCAGCATGCCCTGAAGGATGTATGAATCTCTTATACATCATCATATATCCAGTGTATAGTGCGCTATAGATAAACGGCATCATATCCCCAGGCTCCTGTGTAATCGACAGGGTGAGAAGTGAGAGATGATAAAAAGGAATGCTTATAAAACACAGAAGAGAATAGACCACTGTGTAATTACTGGCTGTAGATGGATGGACGGATGAGACATATAAAATGTATGGATTGATAAATTATATGGATGGATAGATCATATGGACAGATGCAATAGATGAACGGATACATGGATATAATAAATGAATAAAGAAATACAATGGATAAATAGATGGATGGATGAATATACAGTAGATAGATAGATAGATAGATAGATAGATAGATAGATAGATAGATATGTGTGGATAAATAGATAAAATGGGTGATTAAATGATGGATTTATGGATGACGGACAGGTGGATATAAAATGGATGGATAATTGTATAGGATGGGGTGGATGGGTGGATATGATAGATCCATTAATGGATAAAATGAATTGAGATGATGGGATGGATGGATGGATGGATGGGAACTTACAATGAATGAATGCATGAATAGATTCAAAGTAGAAATTGATGTAAAGATGAAAAAGAGGGACGAATTAATACAGTGGGTAAATGGGCAGATATGATGAACTGATTAATGGAAAAGATAAAGGGATGAAATGAATAGACAGTGAATGGAGGGATAGATAGGGACTACATATATGGATCATAAATGGAGAGGTGGAGGGGCAGTTATGACGGCGGGAGGGAGAAGTGGGTGGGTAATTACAATGGATGGATGATTATAATGAATGGATGCATGAATGGATATGAAGTAAAAATGGACAGGTAAATACATTGGGTGGATGGGTGGACAAAATAGATGGCTTAATGTATAGATATGATGAGTGTATGCATGACAGATGTAGACAATAATTAGATGAAAATTTATGATAGATAGACAGATAGATAGATAGATCCATCCATATAGAAACCTCTGTAGTCCAACTAGGAACCGTGAAGGCCAATGGCAACAACTATCCTTATTCCCATTTTGTACAACCGTGGTAGGATGTCCAGTCAACACTCACACATGCATTCACACTCGATGGCCAATTAAACTCTATGAGAATGCCAATAAGCCTAAAATGCTGTGGGAGGAGACTAGAGAACCCAGAGGAAACCCACCAAGCATGGTTAGAACATGCAAACCCCAACGCATGTGGGACTCGAACCCAGGACCTGCAGGTGCAAGGTGACAGTGCTAACCACTAAGCCAGCATGCTGCCAGATTAAGTGAGTGATTGATTAATCGATTGATTGATTGATTTTTAAAAAATCTAAATTTATTGATTTTTTTGTTGTTGCTCATGTCATAATTATTGGCACCCTTACATTTAGTACAGTACTTTGTGCAAACTCCCTTTCCAGCATGAAAATGGGAAAAGAGTTTTATTGGAGGTCTCCAAAATCTTTGGTCCTTTCTAGTTCATTCTCCTCTTCAGCTTACACCACAGGCTTTCAGTTGAGGTTTGGTCAGGAGACTGGGACGGCCACGTCAAAAGATTGAGTCGAAATTGCTCATTGAACAATTTCTGTGTGGATTTGGACGTGTTTTATATAATTGCTGAGCTAGAAAATCCCACCATGGCCCGGTTATAACTTCTAGGTAAATATAGCCAGATGTTTGTTTCGGTAATGTCTTTAATCCTAATAGGGTTTGGTGAAAGCCTTTGGAAGAAAAAGAAAAAAAACACTTTTACATATATTATGACATATATTCTGCAGTGAGTAACAGTAAGGATTAGGTCCTTTACTGTATCGCCATCTTTCTATTTACATTGACCATACTGTACTTTTTTGGCGAGTGCTTGTTGGCAAAAGCTGTTTGCCTGGATTATTAGACAATGATTTATATTTTTTATTAATGTTATTCTTTTTGCCATGATCATGTATCCCTGCAACCTTCTTCAATGTTTCATTTTATGAAAAATAATCCTCTTAAAGAGGTTCTTCTTGAAACTGCTTTTTGAAACGGAAACTCTGTTGCAGGGAGAAGCCTTGAAGGTTATTATGCTAAACGCTTTAGGCTTTGTTCTGCATATGGAAATACTAAAAGAAAGAGGTATGTTCAGGGAATTGGAAAGCTGTTGCATGAAATTCAATAAAAAGCCTCTGATATAGTGATAAGCCCGTAAAGTGGTCGTAACTTGTACTGCTATCGGAATCATCAGGACGTCAGTGAAATCACCTGACTGCTTGTTGCTTCTTGCAAACAGGGCGTTTCTAACAAGAAAACATCAGCTATTCATTCAAGGAACTACAAAATGACTGTATAAACAAAAATAATATATACTTACATACAACTATGTTGTTTTTCAAATAGAATCATAAGCCTGGAATATTCATATTGTCTGCGTACTGTAATTTAACTGCATTTAATTTTACTGTAAACTTAACTGTCATTAGGCAGCACTGTGATCGTGCACCTCCTAAAGGTTCAAGTCCCACCTTTGGGTCTGTGTGTGGAGTTTGCATGGTCTTGGAGGGGTTTTTACAGACATGCAGATGAGGTTAATTGGCATTTCCAAATTGGCCATAATGTGTGAGTGCTTGTGCCCTGTGATAGATTGTCACCCTTTCCAGAGAGTTAAGCATCTAGTGCTCCTAGTTCCCTGGCATAGGATACAGGCATCCTGTGACTCTGAGTGAGAGTGAGTGAATATTATCATCACTCCATTATACAGTAGTATCTAGATTAGTCATTTTTATGTCTTTAATTTTGAATACATTTTCTCGGTGCAAAGGACATTAAGAGTTAAGATTCCAAATCAATGTAGAAACAAGAAACAAAAGGTGGCGGGTTTGAAGGTTCGATTCCCGCCTTTGGGTCTGTGTGCATGTTCTCCACATGCTTTTTGGGTTTCCTCTGCATACTCCGGTTTCCTCCCACTGTCCAAAAACATGATGGTTAATAGGCATTCCCAAATTGCCTGTAGTGTATGAATTGGCACCCTGTCCACGGTGTACCCCGTCTCATGCAAGTCTCCTTGGGTTCAGACCTGCACAGGATAAAAGGGACAACAATAATAATAATGATAATAATAATGATAATAATGATTTTCATTGTACCAACTGGTTTTTATTTATTGCTTTCAGGGGTGTTTTCATTTTCAATACAAAAATAATTGTTAATGCTCTAACTGTATTATTATGCTAAATTATACAGTTTTAGACTTTGATGCTTTGTGCACAGTACTGTGTGTGAGTGTGTGTGTGTGTGTGTGCACATAAGCAGGCTGTTAACACATGCACACACTGCCGGGAATGCCGTCCGAGAGAGAACTTCTGCGCTGTCTTGTAAAGATAAGATTCATGAGAGCTGAAGAGATTGTGTTTTCTGCATCCAAGAAAATGACAACACGCGAACAATCAGTGTGAAGGTGAATCAAGGTCACGCTGTTTTCAAACACATTTTTATCGTCATCTATAGAGAGTTTAAATAAATAAATAAATAATAACCTGACTTGAACCCCCTACAGCTGGGCATTGCTGGAGGTGAATCATACGTACCATTTAAATGCATTGGTTTATGAAACACCTGAAAAGCTTTTCTTTCAAAGGCATGCTTGGCTTAATGCTGATAATGTAGACATTCATTTTGTACGCACTATCGAGCACTTCCATGCCAAGAAGTGCAGCTGGAAAGTTTAGGGCAAGCTCGAGCGTGTAGAGGAGAGTTTGGCTGCCGCTGGGAGGCACTAGTCAACAAGAGAGTAAATAAAGACATCATGGAAACAGACAGAACAGATATACCTGATGCTCCGACAGTCGATTCTGGGCTTTGTTTTGATAGTCATGATTACTGGCTCCGGCATATCTTCAGGCTGAAACGAAATCCTCATTGTTCTATTCTGGAAAAAGAGTAGATGCGTGAAATGGTGAGAAAGCTCCGTGACTCATGGGTGAAAATATTACCATGGCTAATAGTCACATCCTCAGGGCTATCCACAACTTCTATTGAGGAGTTCACGTCCAAACAGTGATTGATTCATGTTATTCAATCTTGCTGATCATCATTAAACAGGCTAAAAACACTAAAACTAAACACATATAATCATTGCTATACATCAAAGAGGATAAGATTTACTGCACACATTTAAGATAATGTGAACGTATAACTTGCTGGCATGGTGGCTTGGTAGTTAGCATGGGAGCAGTGGTAGCTCAGAGGGCTCAGGAACTGAGTTACCAATCAGAATATTGGTGGTTCAATCCCCAGCTCCACCAGGTTGCCAATGTTGGGCCCTTAAGCAAGGCCCTTAACCCTATCTGCTCCAGGGGCGCTATAGCAGTATAGAGACTGAGTGAGTGAGCTCCTTTTTTTGTTCCTCAACAGTGCACGCATCTGCTCCAACACATTATTCATGACAGTGTGTTCAGCTTTCAGGTGATAACTGGGATCAACAATAGTGTGGGAGCCAGCCAAAAAAGAAGAAGAACAACAACAACAAAAAAAAAAAACATCAAATCAAAAGGCTTTAAGTAGGAGTAAAGGTCATAGAACACAAAAGCTATACTGCTTAACATGGTAATGAACTTTAGTTAAGGCTTTATCTTGGTGATGGCAAAACTTTGGAAAAGAGAAGCAACTAGGTTCCATTAGGAAATATCCCAGGCATGTACAAACAAAAATAACTGTGGAGCAGCCAGTATTGAGATAATCTCTCCTGGATACTGCAGGACTGCTGCTGTAATGGTAAAGGACTATTTTCATGTCGCCTCTGGCCTGCTTACTGGGGAACTAAATCCACATCTGACAAACAGCACTGAGCTAAATTGAATGGAAATGCTTCTTATCAACAGTTCTGTGCATGTCTTCTATCTTAGAGCAAGAGAGCACAGCTGATATTGTGCTGACCATGCACTTAACCCTTACCTTTGCCTTCTAAGTACATTCTGAGACGATGTGCTCAAAACATGTTTCTTTAAAAAGTAATGCACCAATGGTGTTTTGCTTGATTCCAGGATTTAAGTGTTCAACCAGTTAAAAATGTACTTACAAAGCAACAATGATCGGGCCCAAGCACCTGTGCCAACATGGCGCTGTGTGGTGCACTTGGGCATGTTAAGACAACCCAGATGCTTAGAAAAACAATAGGGCCCTTCACTCACTATGACATCATAGGGATGTTGTCATAGTGCTTGGTCCCTATGAAAGACGAACAAGAGGGCCCATCACACACTATGCTGTAAAAAGGCTGATGGCATAATGCTTGGACACTTTTATAAATATAAAAAGAAAACTATGGCATCAGACATCATAGCGACGTCATAGCGACCAACATAGCGACGGCAATACGTAGATATGATATCAATGGGCTGATGTCATAGTGCTTGGGCTCTAAGCCTTAGAAGTACAGAGGGCCCATCTTTTGACAAAATGGGCATTTCTGACGTCTATGTTAAAAATGAAGCGCTGTGGGGCGCAGTGGTAAAAGCCCTATCATCCGGAGATCGCTAGTTCGAATCCCGGGTGATGCTGTAACCTCTCGCAGCCGGAGTTCTAGAAAGAGCAGATTGGCCGAGCTCCCTCAGAGGGGAGGGGATGAGAGGTACATAGTGCTCCCACATTAATCACGGCTCTACAGCCAGTCAGGGGCGTCTGTGAGCTCGCGCAACGAAGGGAGCGGATAGCGCCGTCCTCCGAGTGTGTTACGCCGCCCCCAACGGTGCGCGAGCGAGCGGTTCGAAAAGATGCGGTCGGCTGGCGTCACGTGGTTCGGGGGAAACACGTGATAGTCTTCGGCCCTCCCGGCTGAGTGGTAGTAGTAGCCTTAATGTGGGAGCCCCCTAGTGACGGGGAGGAATTGGACACGACTAAATTAGGGAGAAAATCGGGGAAAAATCCAAAAAATTTAATAAAATGAAGCGCTGCTATTAAGCAGAAATGGGATTATTACACTGCAAAGAGCTTCACAATTCCATACTGTTTACATGGTCTTAAGCATTTACTTGTATTTTAGGGCTCTCTGGCAGGTCAATGGTGTCTAAGAAGTTGTTTTCACACCTGCTCATTTAGTTGCTAAATCAGAACAGAATTTCACATTTTGATCTGTTTGTTATCTGTGTTCTCACTGTATATTTCAAAAAGCCAAAAACTAAATAGCAAAGTGAATTATGAGAGACATGCAGTGATACAAATGCATTCCTGAAACATCATGAATTAACCAGCGTAAATGCAAAGAAAATTTAAACGAAGTTTTTTTTTCCCCCCAAGTGCGCACAGAGAGCACAAAGCCTTAAGCAACAAATTTCCAGAAAATTACATAAATATGTACTGTACAATTTGTGTACTGCATACTTTTGTTAAATGACTTTGCTTGTTCAGCGGTCCAAATCTCCAGAACACATCACTTTTCTGCAGCACTAAGCGCTGTCCTTTGGCTCACATTGCTTCTTGGGGCTCAGCTCACATGTAAAGAGGAATGTCACCCAGAATCTAAGACACAGGCCATGTTTGGTTCACAAAATACACTTGGATGGATTCAGGATCAAAACGCTTTGCTAATACAAGCAAGCCAGACCGAGACCACCTGGTTCGCATATGAGTGCAATTGCTTTGTCTTAACCTGTGTAAACAGACTGCACCAAAGAGGAAATCACACCAGTGTTCAGTTCAAATAGACTAAATGGATTGCATATGTGAAAGCACATTTTAAAAAGTAAAACAAGCTTACTCGAAGATAAGGAGCACTGAAAATAACATGTTCGTACCAAATAAACCATAAACCAGTTTCCAGTGGTCAGGCAAACTGCGCACTGTCATATGCTATAATACTGGATTAAAGCTGAAATCGGAGGATTGTGCGTGTACCCTCAGAGGACAGTCAGAGCGATTTTTCCATCAAACTAATGGAATATTTATTCTTGCTGGGTTTCAAGCTGAAGACCGATAGCTGCTTGTTTTCCTCGCATGAGTAGGGTCTAGAAGGTTCTTCTCATAGCAGTAAAGCCAAAGTTACATACTATACAGCTTTATCCTGTATACAGGGACCTGGAGCCAAACCCAGTAGACACACAGGGCAGGGTGCCAACTGTTCGCGAGGCACATACTGTACACACTACAGGAAATTTGTGAATGCCAGTTAGCCTAATCTGCCTGTGTTTGGCCTGTGGGAGGAAACGCACCAAGCATGGGGGGAACATGCAAACTCCATGCACACAGACCCTGAGGTGGGAATCAAACCCAGAACCTGGAAGTACAAGGCGATAGTTACACCCCTATATTTGAGCGACTTTTATCTAATTATTTTTTTTTTATTATATCCGAGCAGACGATTGCTAAGGGTCTTACTCAAGGGCCCCTCAGTGGCAACTTGGTGATGCTGGGGTTTGAACCTGGGACCGTTCAATCCGTAGTCCAATGCCTTGACCACTGAGCGACCCTAATTTCTGTTGTTCTGAGGCAGAAATTCTAAAGAATTAGACTTTTATTGACATTTCTCATATCTGTTGATATTACCGTTGAAGATGGAAAGTGTTATTGCATTTACTAGCTCATTCAGTGCTGCTGTTTCAAATGCGACAATATGGAATATGCTGTGCTTTCCGCTTCATAAAATGACATGCCGTGAACACTAACTACTACTGACATTTCAAGCTTTCCAGTGAATAACTAATTGTTTGGGGGTTGAATCCTAGCAGATGGCATAAAATGGAAAGCTTTTTAAAATTACTTTAATTAAATAATTAAGCATACCTGTCCCACACATCAACTAGTGCCCTTGAAAATGGTCTGTAGGCTTCACGTATAATTTCAGGGTCATGAGAGCATGATGACTTATTAGTAGCACCCTTATGCTATAGACATACAAATGGATGAGAATACTGTATGTCGGTGCAGCATTAAGCTTGGGTTGCTATCTTCAGAGTACACCAATTTCCAGAAAACATGCTAGATTTGCATTTCCCCTGGGTGTGAAAGAATCCCTTTCTTCCTTTGTGAATATGCACATGGATAGAGACGGAGTCAAGCAGTGTAATGCCTTTACAGTAACATTATCCTATTATTATACTATTGTGGGTCACATTTTCACAGTTTCTGCACGGCATCTCCCCAAATCGTGAACCTACGGCTCACTAACACCCTGACAACCTTCTGGAACTTGATGGTAACCAATTAACACGTCGTCTGCCGGCTGAGATTTCTTAGCAACTCCTTGGAATAGCGTTTCCACCACTAAGAAATGTTATAGTCACTACCACAGCAACGACTTAGCAACCGCATGGAACAATGGATAATAACATCCACCTAGGATCACTCTAGGAACAAGCTGGAATGCCATAGCAACCCTGTGATGTTGCCTAATCTGAATAAAGGCTATCGTTGGTTTTCGGCTTAAGGTTAACGTGAAGTTTCTGAGATTCTCAGAGAGTGGCTGCATGTCGTGTGCACAGCAGCTCTTTCCTGCAGTGCGAGGGTTCAGCGTGCAAGAAACTCCCGCCAAGAAAAATACAAGTTAAAGACATCTGCAGCACATTTTCCATATGCTTCATGGAGAACTGTAACAGAACGAAGTCCTAAATTAAGTCAGCAATTCATGTTTGGACATATTTAAGTGGCGATGTGAGACTATGACTGGCTGTATTGACACAGCCTGCATGTGAGTCATATTTCCCACTTTCTTTCAGACGATTGGGTGATGCAGTTTTACTTACCGGTTGCCTTTAAGTGTCGTTCAGAGGAAACACACCCTGCAAATATTTTGTTGTTTTATGTACACATATAATAGTAGCTTTGAATTACAAGGCATTTGTGTCAAAGAGAAATGATGGATAATTTCTAGTATTCATGGAAGGTTGTTAGACTACTATTAATCTGTTTATAACCTCAATTTTAAAGCATATCATCAAGCATGAACTTTTACAATTACTAATCAGAGTACCCACGACACATAACAATTTGCTATGAATTGTCAAGACTTGTCCAAATGTCAAGACTTACTGTTTTTTTTTTTGATGGGTTTTTATTTGCATTGTCAAATAAAAACCCATCAAGCATTAAGCATTTATCAAAGATGAAATGAATTCTAAATGCATTTTTTTTTCTCACAAGCTTAGTATATATTGGAATTTTAATTTCCTTTCATTTGTTCAATTCGGTTTTACAGAGCCATGCAAAAGTATTCACGCCCTTTGAAATTTCAAAATCGTATCATGTTACAACTATAAACGTAATTTACGTACATTTACTTTTGTCATTATAACATTACCAAATGTGGAAAAGTTCAAGAGGTATAAATACCTTTTGCAAGGCACTGTATTTATGTAGCGCTATTAACAATTCTTACAGTCCCAAATGATTTAGGGGAGGACAGAAAAATATATGAGTGGTGGTGAATGAATGTGCAACAGCAGAAAAAAAAACTCATCTTCTGGCCCAAAATGGCTACAGTAACCCAAACAACCACAGTTTAGTACAGCATACAGTAAGAGAGTAGTTTTACTTACATAACTCTACAAAAGAAATGAATAAAAGGGGCATCAGTTTCAGAAGGGTGCAGAGCCAAAATAACAAACCTAACAAAATTAATTCCTTTATAAACAAATGATTAAGCTACACAGCAAATAAAACTGAATACAAAAACAAAGTCCCCTACATACAAACATTCACGTTACAAACTTTAGATGATTGATGTTCAATTGTGGAAGTTAGATCACGTGTCCGGCGTATGTCCGGAAGCAAGTGTAAAAGCAGCGTTGATGAAAGTGTCAAGCAATAACGATAATGAGTGAAAATAAGTTCAACCATCAGCACGATTCTAAAGAACAAGGACAAGATCATGGAATATGCTAGTTTTATAATTAATGACAATTTGTGACAAACAGGAACAAACTGAATGAGCTCTTGGAACAGAACTTGGTCGTATGTTGGGGACTTAATATGCAAGCATTTGACATAACCAGGGTAGTACAAAACCAGACGTCACCCACCTTCCTACTAACTCCAACAATATTAAAAATAAATGCTGTAAATATTTAAACAACTCATGTTAATATCCACTTCTCTTGTTAAAGTCTCATACTGTACATACTGTAGCTGTAAACAAATGAGACAAAGGACAGAAGCCCTACTTCAATAGTCTCAATACAATTAACGTAAGGATGACAAACAAAGCATAGTTTAGCACGAAAAAACACGATGATGATTTGTGAAATCGAAAATTATGAAAATAAGTAAAAAAAAATAATAATAATTACATAACCACATTTTTGTTTCACACATCTGTTCTAACCTAGATGCAATATAAATAGAAACCTCATTTTTTTCCTTTTCAATTAATGTATATTATAATGTTTTAATGTCATAAATATGACATAAGCTTTATACAAAAAAAATAGTATATGAAAATTTGACTGTTTGTTACAAGAACAAAAAAAAGTGTGAAAGTGTTTTTGACCTCTTTTCTTTCATTCAACACAGCTGCTACTAATCATCATTTCTTCACTCTACGTGCCTGCTGGTTTTCAAACTTGAGGTTCTGCTAGAATTTTGTCTAAACTTTACATAAGAGCAGTAGGAGTAGTTCAGTTAGTTTTCTAAAAGCCATAATCCAGTTTATCTTGCTGCTTTTAAACGCACCGAGCATTACACCTTGCATGGTTTGAGGTCTGCAAAGCTCTGCTTATTGGGTTCTTACGTTCATGTTTGTTTCTTTTAATTTAAACTGCAATCTCCAGCCCACCTGTTCATTTTCAATTAACATCAAACATTATTGCAGACACACATGTCATGCTTCCAGCCAGAATTTTCCACATAGGCCTTATTAGAGACATCTGGGGTAAGGAAATCATTTTTTAAAGGAGCAGCGCAGCCAAAAAGGAAGTTTTTCAACCTTGGTATCAGGCAGAATGGAACCCATTATCGAAGATAAGGTAAATGTCTGAAGAAGCAGAATTTCCACAGGAGACAAGTGCCTCAAGCTGCTACCAAATAAGGGATTCATAGTTTAGAATGATGCATACAAGCCTATGGGTACCTAAGGGTACTACACACCTAAGACAGATTACCAGTAAGAGCACAATTGATGAATGTCTGGCTGAGTATACAGTAGCTTGCAATATTGCTTCATTCATTGCATAGAAATAATAATGATGTGTGGCATGAACGAGTCGACTCTATGAACCAGATCTTTTATGTAAACAGTGAGAGGTGGCTTCTGTCTGAGAGGCAAATTTCTTTGTTTTTAAATACAGCACTGAATGATATATGATCTTTTCACCGCACTCATTAAGCGCGGGCACTCCATGTACTGACTAAATGTTCTCTTCTTAGTGTGATTTGTTTGGAAGGGTTTGTGTTTTGAATAGTTTATTTGTTTGATTATTTCACTTTATATATTTGTTTTGATTTGATTTGGACATCTCAGTAGCATTAGAATGTTGCACAAGGGCCGGATCCTCCTGCAGCCTTATCACCACCACCACCATCATCATCATCATCATCCGTTTTAAACTGTTATATCTAACAAATATATAGACATTCACACATTTAATATCATGTTTGTTTGTTTACTTTTACTGAGCGAAATTCTTGAGCCACAACATAATTCTTTATATTTTGCTTCCATGTTGCCAGATGTTCCTGTATTGTTTAACGCACTGTAGTCTTGAAGAATAGTTCTCCAGGATTCCTGAAAGACTTTTTTGGATCTTATTTTCAGTCCACTTCCTGGTGATGCTGAATGCTGAGTGGTCGGACAAGATGAGGGAAATGAGATACTGTAGCTGCTGAGGTTGATGCATAAATAACCAATTTTTAAATTGCATATTTTGGCTTTTTGCAGCCTGTCACAGTAAACCATTTGTTCAGATTTTTTTTAAAAAAAAATTCATCTACATTTAAGTTAATTTAATATGAAAAATCTCATTTGGAAACCAAGGAGTCTGGAGGAAGAATGGAGAGGCACACACACACACACTGCAAGATGCTTGAAGTGCAGTGTGAAGTTTCCACAGTGTGTGTTGATTTGGGGATCCATGTCATCTGCTGGTGTTGGTCCACTGTGCTTCATTAAGTCCAGGGTCAACGCAGCCGTCTACCAGGAGATTTTGGAGCACTTCACGCTTCCTTCCGCAGATGAGCTTCATGGGGATGCTGACTTCATTTTCCAGCAGGACTTGGCACCTGCCCTCACTGCCAAAAGCACCAAAACCTGGTTCAATGACCGTGGGATTACTGTGCTTTATTGGCCAGCAAACTTGCCAGAGAATCTATAGGGCGTTGCCAAGAGAAAGATGACAGACATTAGACGAACAAGAGCTGAAGGCTGCTATTGAAGCATCCTGGTCTTCCATAACACCTCAGCAGTGCCACAGTCTGATAGCTTCCATGCCACGCCGCATTGAGGCGGAAATTGCCCAAACCAAGTACTGGGTACATATGCATACTTGTACTGTTTGAGGTCTGATATTGTTCTATGTACAATCCTTGTTTTATTGATTTCATGTAATATTAAAATTTTCTGAGATTGTGGATTTAGGGTTTCCATGAGCTGTATGCCAACATCATCTCAATTATGACAAATCATGGCTTGAACTATTTTGCTTTGCATGTAATGAGTCTATTTCATATATTAGTTTCACCTTTTAAGTTGCATTACTGAAATAAATGAACTTTTGCACGATATTCAAATTTTTCGAGTTTCACCTGTATAAAAACCAGAAGTAGCATTACTAAAGGGAAAAAACGTTCGAGAGCCGGAAGATCTGGGTCTTATTGCTAAGCTGAGCCGAATGATCTGGTTCTCTGAAAAGAGCCAGAAATCCTATAACTAGACAAATAGATTGATGGGGGGAAAAAAATCCAATAAAAAAGTACCAAAGAAAATCTATTCCAATTGAAAGTAGAAATCACACAGTACCCCAGCACAGAGCCAGCACTAAATAAATAACTAAATAATTATCTAAACAACTAATCTATCACATTTAGTGTTTATCTTCTCTTTATGGTTTTCTTTTAGTGTGATCCAGAGCACATGGCATTTCTGCAGCATAGCCTACAGTTTGTGGCTGATTGATTCATCAACAGATCTGCTGTTAATTCTGTTGCAGTTTGCGTGACAAAATGTTATCAGTGTTTATGAAGATGGTCATTCATTACAGTAAAACATGGAATAAAGCAACGTCCCAAACAAACATGCTTCAGTCATTTCTTGAATTAAAATTTTATATTTTGCTGCTTAATGAAATAATCACATGCTCACGTCAAACGATGTCACATGACCTCAAAGAACAGCACATTTCTTTTTGTGTGTGTGTGTGTGTGTTTTTTTTTTTTTTTGTGAACACCTGTGGCCGCCCCTGATCTGTCAGTGGTGTGTTACCTAATTGTGTTCACCTGTTCTGGGTTATCTTAACGATTCATCTATTATTACATTTGCTGTTTTGGGGTTTTGTTGCAACCCTTATGATGCACACCTTTATAAAGTCCAAGCCGTGTTTTGTGACTTTCCACATTCTTTGTTACCTGATTTCAACCCACACGCATTTTCCATTTCTCACATTTTGATTAAAAGTTAATTATCTTACTTTGTTTGTTTTAAAAAGCTGTTCTCTGTACCAAATCATGTCCTGAGGAAGAACATGCCTTGCCTTTAGGACAAAGCACTGATTTATTTATTTTATTTTATTTTATTTTTCACTTTTTTGACGTTCTCCTCTCCATACACTACCAGGCCAAGCGTTCGGACACACCTTCTAATTCCGTGGTCACGGAATGCTTAAGGCGTCCAAAATATTCAATAATCTCCTTTGAACAGTTGATCTGGAGATGTTTCTCTTACTTATGCTGTTTGTTAATTGGTGATTTCTGAGGCTGGTAACTCTAAATTAACTTGTCCTCTGCAGCAGAGGTACATTTTGGTCTTGCTCATCATGGTGCTTGCATCATGGGCTTTGCAAATGCACTTGACAATACGGTTCTGGCATAAACTATTCCAGAACAGCTGAGTACTTTTATTAGTGAATACTTTAAAACTTATGTTACATACCCAGAGCAGTGCATGCTGTAGTATCTGAAGCAGTAATATTGCCACCTGTTGGCTAATGTACGTGATTTGTCTTTCCTAATCATGTAGCAGATGTTTGAAATCAGAAATGGAGATGGTTGCAGATATGGACAAATGAGCATGTCCATAGTCGGGAAGCAGAGAGAAAGAGAGACTCTTTTACTATGACTTTAAGGCTAATGTAAGATAATGGAATCTTGTGATACTAACAGTAAGTAATTTTGAAAATAGAGTAAGTACTTTTGTCTCAAGTAAAAATTTTAATGGAAAACTTTCTACTTTTGCTTGAGTAATATTTTACCTAGAGTATCTCTGCTTTTGGCAGCCGGGTGGCTTAGTGGTTAGTAATGTTGCTTTGCACCACCAGGGGTTCAAAGCATGGAGTTTGCATGTTCTCCCTGTGCTTGGTGGGTTTCCTGCAGTAGTGTGTGAATGACCATCAGGTGCCGAGCTGGCAACCCGGACCCTTAAATGACTGTCACAGAAACAACAGACGGATCTCCAGGGTAAAAGTATCTGTCTCTTGATATGATTGATGGCATGTAAACAGACTAAAATACAGCAACAACAACAAAAAAATACTCTGCTTTCACTCAAGTACAGAACTTGTGCAGAACAGTACATAAACAAGTTGGCAGTGATGAATAAACGAAGCGATCTATTTCTGCAATAATATACTGGTCTATGGTTAGTTTTGTAGCAGTAGTGGAAAACTAAAAAAAAAAAAAAAGAATAAAAGAAAAGAAACACCAAACACTAAAAATGCTGTCTCTGGAATACATAGACAATTATGCAAATTAACCTTTTTGCCTAAACTACTTCTTTAATGTTGCTCTTGATGTTAACAACTAAAATGCTAGACATGAGACTCTCAGTCAGGCCACATCCGTTGTTCTCTCACATCTGTGTATAAAAGACATCAGGATGCCACATGGCATAAAAACCACTGCCAGGATCTAAGGAATTCCACCCAGATGCTCTCTTCGATCACACACACAAACACACCTCGCTGTTGGTTAGTAGAGAGCAGATTCCTTGCTGCCAATCCAACTAATAAAGCACATAGAGAAAAAAAAAATTATAGATAGATAGATAGATAGATAGATAGATAAAAAAAAATCATACACTGTGGAATATGAATAAACACTTAAAAATTTTAATAAGCTGCTGATCCTCTTGGAGCTTTACCACCACCACCACCACCACCATCATCATCATCATCATCATAAATTTTTAGGCAAAACCTAAAAAGAGAAAATATTGAACAATACATTTGTAACTATACAATTCCTGTTATTTTTCTGCTGATCATAGGCCAAAAAAATCATGAATTCCACCAATCTAACAAAGCATCCACACATTTAACATCATGTTGAGGCTTTGTTTTGGCCGATCTTCAACATCGAGTAAGCTAGGATTTTAGTGCGGTCAATTTCAGAACCATTAGCACAATTTGTAACTATCAAACTGTTGTGTAAAATAGTGTAACTATTAAAAAAAAAATTAGTTTTACAGTACTGAGCCAAAGTTTTGAGCCGTATGACATTTCTTTATATTTTGCTACCATAGAGCCAGATGTTCTTGCATTCTTTAATCTAGTCTTGAAGAATAGTTCTCCTGGATTGCTGCAAGACATTTTTGGCCCTCATTTTCAGTCCAATAACCTGGTGGTGCTGAATGCTAAATGGGTGGAACAGACGAGAGGGTAAATTCTTTTTTTTATTTTTTTTTTAGGCACTTTGCAGCCTGTCACAGTAAAATATTTGTTCTTATTCATTTATTCTACATTTAATTCAATTAAATAAAATTTAATATGAAGAAATTAGGGGTGGCTCGAGTCTTTTGCACAGTACTCTGAATGGTTTTATTTTTTCATATATATTTTATTTTCCACTTGTTTTTCTCTCCTCTCAATGTTTTTCCCCCTTTAAAATAAGAGATAAGGAGAAGTCCCTTTTTTGAGGGAATTTTAAAAGCACCGATTCAATCCCACAGCTTGTTGAAGCCTTTGCTTTACAAAATACCAGCACTGAGACTCATCCTGTATTGTCTTATAAGAAGAAAGTCGTAAAAGAACATGAAGCCTCCAACACTCACATTTCAAGCTTATTTAGATACTTTGATTTGTGAATATCATCCTCTGAGTCTGGTAAAACTTACGGCTTGCAAGTTGAATTTCTGCCACATTTGAAACATCTTGCACATTTATTATAGCCCAGATTGTGCTTTTCAGATTAGTAAGCATCTCTCATTCTTGTCTTGTAAGCGCTTTACTTTTTCCTTTGCTTTGCATTTTTGGATGAAAAAGCCAATATTAGGTCAACAACGCAAAACAGTTTCTGGAAACATGTCATTTGAAATAAATCCAAATTTAATGAAGTTGTTAAAATATAATATTCTTTGTTTTTTTTGTTTTTTTTTTGTATTTGAGAGAAAACATTCCTACTTCATTTGTAAACAATTTTCCTATGACGATATTTATTAGGGAAAACATATGTAGCATCAGTGGACACAAAGTTTGTCAGTTGAAGTGTGACCTGTTGTTAAAATGTACCTGTAAGTAATTGGGGACAAATTCCACAGCCCTTGTTCCATGCAAAAAATACATTCCAAAGTTTAGCTATGAGCTAAATAGAGTTGATATCTTTCAAAGTTACAGTGAACGATTTGTAAATCATTATCCGGTAAAATGGAAGTCTTTTCTTTCCCGCTTAGCCATAACGCTATACTGCTAGCTCCCAGTAAGCCATTTCTGCTACACAGCAGATGCCCAGGTGTGCAAACATGAACATGCAATGTGGCATGTTCATAGATTAATATCGAGTTCTCATAATCAATCATTTAAAAAGCACAGGAAATCAATTGATTATAATCATTGATCGTCTTATCAAGAGTACGAATACTGAAAAATTAGTTTACCAATACTGAGATCCTACAGACTGAAAGAAAGAGTCTTGTGAGTGAAATGGTTTTACTTACATAGCGTTGGAAATAAGTTTTTAGATATTAGGTCGAAATAAAGAACATGGTCTTTAATCAGTCCATAGTAACATCTTGGTCAGGGTTGCTATGTTTAAATGCTATATTGTTTTTATGCTAGGAAATAGAATAAAATTAATTCTTTAAAAATTATTTGTACAAGAACAATATAAATAGTCACTGGGGTTTAGGATCTATCAAAACAAGAATTCATAAAAGATAATGAAAGACATGGCATTTTAACCCCTAGAAACAAACAAACAAACAAACAAACAAACAAACAAACAAACAAACAAACAAACACTTTAGACCATTCCCACGTTGGATGTAATTTAGAATACAAATACAACCACTTGAAGGGTGCCATAAATTATGGATATATTTGAGAAATGACTTGACAATGTTTTATGCCTGGTATTTTTACAGATGAACCATAATGTTTAGATGTGGTGCAGATTATGCGATGCAGACGCGTCTGCTTAACGCATGTCGAGTGTGTATGTGATGTACTGTAGGCATTAATGCAAGCCTGTAACACATCCTAAAGCTTCCCTCCTCCGCTGCTAGTACATGGGAACATGCATCATGACCAGCCCATGTTTTTGAGCTACTAAACCAGCAGATAATAAAAAGTCATCTGCGTTTCATCATTCACAGAAAATAAAATCTTCACCAGCACAGCTGGGAAACATCAGTGTTTTTAGAAGCAGTAAAGCCACTAGCGCTGGATCAAATAAACACGGAAAGTGATATTTTACCTTTTTTTTTTTCAATTTGTTTATTTTTCTTTTTCTATTTGATTAATTGGGTCTGGACATGATTTACCATCGAAATTGAAGAATATCAAGATGAGGATCTGGGTTGTAAAATTTTAATATACATCCTTCATTATCACATAAACTTGAAAGGACACTTTAATATTTTTCAGTAGTGGCACAGTGGGATGCAGAGCTACATGCTTGATTGAATGCCCGGGGGAAAAAAATTCGGGAGATGCTTCTCGAATGTTCTTGAACATCGGATGTCAGGCTTTGATGACCTGCGACTGTAAGCCAGTGAAGGGGAAGTTACAATGCTGGGGACACTAACCACAGCAGTCTAACGGCATACAGAAACTCACACACACGATCCTACAACACACATAATACATACATGTCTAAGGCAAGCTACAAAGCGAACAAATTTCGAACAAAAGGCTGAATCCCCAATCCCTCTCTAACCCCTGACGAGGGCATTACTTGGTGCATGAAACAAGGGATTCTAAACTAATACCCTAGCTTTCCATTTAACACTATTTGGGCTTCAACCCTCAGCACTGGAAATAAGTTAAAAGTCAGTCGCCAGCTCCGCCAGTCATGGTTATTTCGTTTGCTAGTCACAGAAGGATGTGCTTTGGTGGAGCAATATAACAAAACTAATTATAATCTGCTGATAATAAATGGGCAGCACGATGGTTTACTGGTTTGCACTGTCACCTTGCACCTCCAGGGTCCGGGTTTGATTCCTGCGTCTGTGAGCATAGAGTTTGCATGTTCTGATTAGGGTAATGATTAGGCTAATTGGCATTCCCAAATTACCCGTAGTGTGTGAATGAGTGTGTATGTGTGTGTGCCCTGCAATGGACTGCCACCCTGTCTAGGGTGTACCCCGCCAGTTTCCTGGGACAACCTCCACACACCCTGTGACCCTCCATACAGGATAAAGCGGTATAGATGGTGAGTAAGTGAAAATAAATGGCCTTTGCGGAAATGTGTATGAAAGCAATATTACACTCAATGTCCTGTATATCAATTGTATTGAATATCAGCACTCCCTCTTACGTCATATTGCTTCAATGTAAAACTGCTTTGGACCACACCACTAAATTTTCATATTGATTTTCATACCTCAGTTTAGGGAAAGTCTGAAATTTGTGTGTACTTCAACAATGTACCCCAAACAAAGCAAAATATAGCAAGGAATGAATTAGCTATTTTTAAATTTATTTATCTTGGAGTATTTTTAACTTGGAGTACGAGCACTTTAGCTACAAAGGAGTCAAATAATTCTATAAAATTTCCTCAGAACATCCTAAACACTTTGGTCAATAAGATTAAGGTCATTAGTCTTTGGTGGCCAGTTCATGTTTAACGAAATGTATTCCTCATGCTCCCAGAACCACTCTTTCACAATCATTGTCTGGGAATAGGCACTGTATGCCTGTGTAATAAGGGAAGAAAAAAAAAACTCCATAGATGTGATAAACTGGTCATTCATTCACACTAAAAAATGCTGGGTTGTTTTTACTACCCAAACGCTGGGTTGCATCTGTTGGGTAATTTTTCTGGGTTATTTATAGGGAATTGGGTACTTTTGTTGAACCCAGCTTGCTGGGTTGGAGTTAGTGACAGCTAACATCACAGACAAGACCGCCCCTCCCCCGGTGCATTCAGTAACTTCGTGTCTTTTATTTATTTATTTTTTTAAGAGGAAATGTAAACGTTAAATACAAGGTTTGTATACACACTTTCACTCACCTATGACTGAATTTGTTCACTGTATGTAACATTTATTACTGTTACCGTGTTAACGTTACACTCAAACTTTCACCCTGGTCTGTGCTATAGCGTGCTAGTTTATCTGACAATGGCTGCTAGCTAGCCAAACCAAAGAACCCCACCTGTGTATGAAAGAAACTGCAAAAATGTCTGAGCTTTTTAGCTTTACAATGCTTGCAGGCTGTATGAAGATGCTGAAGTGATGAATGAAAGTTAAACTGTTAACTGTAGTACCAGCATGACGCTAGCATTTAGTTAGGTTGCTAGCGCTAGCAACCACATTAACATTAGAACTTTATTAATCTCAGTGCTTGAGACAATAAAAAGCTGGGGTGTTACAAAACCCTAATCTTCTTACAAATATGCATACTAGCCAACCATCTTGATTGTCCCATAAACTTTTACTTTCTTGAATTTCTTTCTTTTTAAGGTTGGAACCGACACATTTTTCTGGGTTAAATTAACCCAGCATGTAGTTGGTCCAATATTTACCCAGGAGCTGGGTTAAAAACAACCCAAACTATTTTTTTTTTAACCCAGTGTTTTTTAGGGTGATACATTCATGTCATCAGCTGACTTAATTTTATTGCCACATAGCGTTGCTGAAGACACCTGAGCAACTGAAGCAACTTCTTCCCTCCCTCTTCCCTTCTTACACTGATGCTCCCATCGCTCTGGTATATGGTCAGTCTGGGCTCCTTAGACCACATGTCCTTTTTATTGCTCCAAAGTCTGATCTTTATTCTTTCTACTAAATTGAGGCTTTTGTTTTCTGATTAGACCATATAATATATTAACCATAACTCTGATTTCTACTGTAATTTTTTTTGTGATGTAAGTTAACCAAGAAATGCAATGCCACCAAGGTCAAGTCATGCTCACTACATCAGTTAAAAGAGTTGTTGCCAGTGAAAAATAATTCCTGCAAGTATGATTACATCAAAGGCTCTTTTTTTTTTTTTTTTTTTTTTTTTTTTACAGTGTATTACTGTATTCAGGATTAAATACATTTTCTATGACCCCCTATTACATATGTTACAAATTGCATCCATTGCATCATATGCCACACGTTGCTTTCTTTTCTATATATTTAATTCCTGGCAGGATGTCTGATGTTATTTTTCTGCCTAATGAGTTCATTGCACTTGTGCTAAGGGATTAACTGATATTAGTATGAATCCAAACAGATGTGAGTAGCCTTAAGCTTGGAAAAGAAAATCAAAGGGACTGTATCTCTAAGGTTTCAGTAGATCTCTTACCGAAACACTTCCAGTAAAAAGCTGCAAGCCAAACAATGTTCTCTGTCGTGAGGTATTCAGAGCCAGAAAGGAAAAACCTTGAGGCTAAACTGGGACAGATTGAAGACATTTCTAGGACTACAGTTAAGTGTGGCACCTCAGGCTGGATTTGCACCCTTATCGTTCATGTTGTTCTTTTTGAAAGTTAAGTCTTGACATGCAGGAGAGAAAGAAAGAAAAAAAACAACAACTATAGATGTTTAAGAGCGGGTGTGCCTGCTAATACGCTATCTGAAGATCATAATCAGTGGAATTTTTCATTTGTGTAATATATAGCAGTTTATAACATACAAAACCTCATTTGAACTCCTAATTTTTTTATCAGAAATAATATTGCTATCAATTAACGTCACATAATTATTGAAGAATTGCTGCATGATATAACCAAATACAGCATGTGTGTATAGGTACAATTATATTCTGAACCATTACAAAAAGATAATAAGTTATTTTGTACCTGTAAAGATTTAAATGAATTAATGCACATTTACATAGACATACTGTAAGAGTTCATGCGATGTTCAAAAAATGATCAATTCCATTTTATTTTATAGCATTTTAACAGGATTCACTGTTGCAAAGCAAAAAACAATAAGGAAATGAGTGTGAGAAAATATGTGTAAGTTTGAATTATTAGCTTTATCCCATAATAAGGGTCATGGTGAAGATCATGGAGATCATTGCTGGTAAAATGAATGGGATCCAATGAACCAGGAACAAACATTAGGCCTAGTGGCAGTTTCGCATCACCAATCTATATTCCTACACTGCTTCTGTGAAGTGGAAGGAAAAGCAGAGAACTGGAAACCCAGAAGGAAAACTCGATATCCAGGGGAAAAACATCACTGACAGACTGATATTCTGCAAAAGGAACAGGGATTGGACTGGAGCAGACATTTTCTCTGATGAATCCCCTTTCTGGTTGTTTGGGACATCCAGAAAAAAAGCTTTCCTGGAGAAGAAAAGGAGAGCACTACCATCAGTTTGGTGTCATGCCAACAGTAAGGCATCCTGAGGGCATTCGTGTGTGGGGTTGCTTCTCAGCCAAGGGAGTGGCCGCACTCTCCATTTTGCCTAAGAACACAGCCATGAATACGGAATGGTACAAAAACATCATCCGAGAGCAACTTCTATCAACCGTCCAAGAACAGTTTGATGATGAACAATGCCTTTTCCAGCAATGATGGGGCACCTTGTCATAAATTAAAAGTGGCTTTGGGAACAAAACATTGACATTTTGGGTCCATGTCCAGGAAACTCCCCAGACCTTAATCCCATTGAGAACTTGTGGTCAATCCTCAAGAGGAACAAAAACACTCAAATTCTGATACACTCCAAGCATTGATTATGAGAATAGGCTGCCATTAGTCAAGATGTGGCCCAGAAGTTGATTGACAGCATGCCAGAGGTCTTGAAACAGAAGGGTCAACACTGCAAATATCGATTCTTTGCATAAACGTAATGTAATTGTCAATAAAAGTCTTTGACAATTCAGTATATCATAGTAACATCTGACAGAAAGATCGAAAAACACTGAGGTCTGCTGCCACAGCTGCATATGTAGTTAGTGAACTTAAGGTAAGTTGAGAGAACAAATAAAATTTACGAACATAATATGGAAAAACTGTTTATGGAAAAAAATATATATATATTTTTTGGAGAATAATGATAAAAATGATTGTATAATATGTGAATAAAAACAACAACAATGAAAAGATCTGCTCACACTTGTGATATTCAGACTGTATATGTGCTTTGGTCATTTACTCGCATCCTTATCATAAGGATGGAAAAGAGATCATCTGTAATGAACTGGACATGTGTTTTATATTGGCAGACAAGCCAAAGGCATAGGCATTTCTTAGAAATGTGAGGCAAATAAACGGTGAGATGATCAGCGGACAGTGTTATCTGCGAGGTTTAATCAGAAAATGTGAAACAGAACATGTTGTGGTCAAGTCATGATTCAGGACAGACAGTTAACACGGGTTTGGAGTAAACACTGTGTGGGAGTAGTAACACTGGAAGGTCTTATACAGAGTGACTGAGATGGTTCAATGACACAAAAATATTTCCTTCTTCAGAAGGTTTCTTCTGGAGTAAAACATCAAAAAATAAGTACATTATTTGAAATGACCATACGAACAGTCTGACAGCGAAATGAGATGATGCATGTTTCTTTCTTTTCAAAGCACTTCACAATGATAGAATATTTTGTGCATGTTTTCTTTGAATCACAAACCTGTTAAAAAGAAATCACATTGTGTTAACACTGTTTGGATTATTCAAGTGGGAAATTTGCATGATTTTTCACAATTCCTTAACATCCACCTCCCACAGTTTTGTCACAATGGAAAAATCAGCCTGCTGTTTATGAATACTGAATATGCAGTTTAATATGAATAATATGCTTTGATTATGGTTTTGTAGTGAATAAAACAAAGCGTTTTGGCAGTAAATAAGATCAAGGAAACAAGTGGTGTGTTTTGTTACACACAAACTTTTCAACTACAAACATTATTGAGGTTTATGAGAAATATTCATAAGCTATTCAAAACCTTACTAGGTCGAACCTTACCAAGTTTACTACATCATCAGCATTCTCCCAGTTTTAGTTTCACTTCGGTACATACCAGCAGCTCCCTATTATATGTAGTACTGTAGATGTACAGTATGCACTGTTTAACCAACTGCTCCCCACACAGTGTGCGCATCTCATGTCTCTTGTACAGTAAACACTTTGTAGGCGCATATTTTAGGTTTTGTAACATTCTTTCTCTGCTTTACCACAGTCCTTACACTACAGGATCCCACACAGCTTTGTTAAATACTGTATATGACATGGTGTTTGAACAACATCCAAATCACATAATGTCATATTTCACAGAACATATCATGAACATGTTCGTTCTCTTAGATCATCCGCTTCCATTCGCCTGGCCGCACCCTCTGCTCGTCTCAGTACTATGGGGAGTAGAGCATTCAGCCGCTCTGCTCCCATTCCGTGGAATTCCCTCTCACTTGACATGCCGAACTTAGATTCTCTCTCTCTTTGTAAAACCAGACTCAAAACCTATGAAAATCTATTCACTAAAGCTTATTCTCTTTGAAATTTTTTATTTTTTTTTGTACATGCTTGTTTTTTGTGTGTTGTTTGGTTGCTTGTTTTTCACATTTGTAATGTTGATTGTTTGTGTTTTTTGTACAGTGTCCTTGAGTGTTATGAAAGGTGCATATAAATAAAATGTATTATTATTATTATTATTATTATTATTATTATTATTATTATTATTATTATTATTATGTATACTGTACCTGTCATCAATTACTGCAGATATTAAACATCCTTAGCTTAAAAATTCTCCAAAAACTCTGATCATATTTAAATCATTCGCAGCAGCTGAACTGGCTGATCAGATGACAGAAAGGAGCAATGAAATTGGATTGCCACAGAGCGACCATTTTTGCAGACAGCTATGTGTCATGGTTTGCTCAAGCTTAGAATTTTAATGCTTCCAAAATAAGATAAAAAAAAAAGTGACATTTTGTTATAGACAATCTTGTGTGTCATAGAATAATAATTTGCTAAAAAGAGTAAATATCTGAAAATGGTATGTATTGTGTTCTGCTTTCAACTTGTTCATATATTGTGTTTAAAACTGGCTGTTAATTTAATTTAGCTTATTTTATTTCATTTTATTGTATTTTTTTTTTTGGAATTTCTAGAATGTCTGTCTCTTGTGGTGATTTTAAAGTACATACCAGGATTAAAATCCCACAGGATGTAACAGAAGGTTCCAGGTGAGTCTATGCCAACTTTAGTTTTAAACAAAAAAACCGATAAAGATATCTATCGATTAAGATCATGTTTTTGCTTTACATTGCTTACTTGTGTAGTAGACAATTTCAGTGAAAAGATTCAGACGAAGAATCCACATTATTCATTGGCTAAAGCAGTTTTTTATAAGCTACAGTAGAACTCTGCATTGCTGTGAGTTCCCTAGCACACTGTATATCCTACTTTCTTTACATTTCTGCGTGCCCCAGGGTATAGATAATTTACTTTTTGCAACTGTCATACATCATACCTAAGATTTACTCCAAGGATTAACTTCTACTTCTCTCTAAGTGCATCTCAAATAACTGTCTTGTCATTTTTACTCGCAGCATTTCTCTCTCCCTCTCTCTCTACCCAGCGCCCCCCCCCATCCCCCCCCCCCCCGTCCCCCACCCCCACCCCAGGTCTAACACTGTTTTAGTAGTAATTCGTTGAACCGTTTTTACATTATTTTTCATTTTCATCCTTTTTTTCTGCAGATGTTTTGTATCTTTAGATGCATAATTGGCAAACTCGTGACTCCATGAACTCATCCTCTTCTGGGATTAGAAACCATTACAATATACAGATGTGGAAGATTAAATATAAAAAGTATTTTCAGGATCAGGTTTATTGAAAAATAAACCTCAGTTATTTGGAAAGTAATTTTACCTAGGAAATTTTTACTAACCGATATTTCCTAAACATACGATGTTTCCTTCAAATTCCTCTACCTCCAATTACTTCCTAATACACTTTACTTAATAACTTTTGTATTATTTGTTTTACAATGAATTGTGTTGAGTAAAGTAAGTGTGTTCCAAACCATACATTTGTGAGAACAGTTGGAGTCTGGAAAATATACAGTAGTGCAGTTAGTGAAATTTATCACATTTGGTCAAAAATCTGTTAAATACGTCACCCTTCTGATCATTCAGTGGAATTGAGAAATTTTAATCCTAAACACATTGTTTTAAAGCACTTTGATGAACACTATCCAAGCTGGTTACTCTAGTTGTCCATGAAAAACATGCATATATTTACTATCAAACTGTGCTACTGGTGAATTTATAGGGAAACTCTGGTGTCAAAATGAAGCTGAGGGTTGGGAGGTTATGAACAAGGAATGTTCTACTAGTTATTTACATACAATTTACATCCGGTTGTTGTTATTTACAGTTGTTATTAGATCAGCAGAGCACAGTACTGTACAGTTGCAGTATTTAAGTGTAAAGAGACATCATGCTGTTTCATCCCATCCATCTGGGAAACTCTGTAGTCTAACTAAAGACTGTGGAGGCCAATGGTGACCACTAGAAGCCAAAGGTGACTATTGTATTTATTCTCATTTCTACGACCATGACGGGACCTCTGGTCGACACTCACATAGTCTTTCACACACTACAGGAAATTTTGTAAATGTCAATTAGTCTAATCTGCATGTCTGCATGGACTGTGGGAGAAAAGCGGAGTACCTGGAGGAAACCCACCAAGCTCAGGGAGAACATGCAAACTCCATGCACACAGACCCAAAGCAGGAATTGAACCAAGGACCCGGAGGTGCAAGGTGACATTGCTAACTACTAAGCCACACACACACACACACACACACAAAAAAAAAAACTGTTAGGACTTTAACTAAAATCACATTGAAATAATTACTGTAGCTGTGTATGCTGGAGATGGACTGTAAGGGTGCTGATTGTAATGGACACATGCTTCCCTTTGAAGTGTTCTTCAGTGGGATGTAACAGTATAGTGATATTTTAGATGATGGATGTTAATCCAGGAAGAAATTCCATCAGAACAAACAGTGGGGGAAAAAAGTAAAGACATGTGTCATTACATTACAAACGTTGAGATTAGACTTGATTCAGTGAAAAAGTATAAAGAATTTCTTCATCTTTAGAATGCAGTGTGTATTTTGTATTTTTGTATGTACTGTAATTTGTTTTTTTTTTTTTATTTTTTTTTTATTTTTTTTTTTTTTGTCTGTACATTTTGGTCATTGTTTGTTTGGTCAACCTGTAGCCTGGTTGTGATGAAGCACCAGATTTAAGATTGAATAGTAGATTTTTATATCTCAACTTCCTCCATGCATGACGAATCTCCACTGCCTGGGTGCAGCATCTGATTAATGAAGCCATGTGAATGGTCTTTATCTATACAGTACATCTTGAATTTACTGTTTAACCTTTGAATAGTGACATGTGATCTGTTTAGATTTGAATCTTTGCTCATTACATTATTAAGGATTGTAATGCAATAACAACTGTATCTTGAACTGTATCTTGAAGAGCTTGAAATACCACATCTGCACCTGTTTCTCCCTGGTTCATGCCTTAAGTCAGATGTTTTTTGTGCTTGGGTGATTCATAGGTCACTGGGTGGGTTAAGAAAAAAAAAAAAACACTCAACTAAAACTGGTCAGGTACAGGGACTGGACTGAAACTGAGAGCCAAACTTTTTCCAAAAATGAGAGCCAAAAAAAAAAAAAGTCCTTTATGAAGCCTGGAGAACCATTCCTAAGACTGCATTAAGATACAGCAAGGTCTGGCCTTTTGGAAGCAAAATATGAATAAATAAAGAGGGCTCAAAACTTTTGCACAGTACTGTAAGCCATGGGTGCTGTAGGCAATCTTTTTTTTTTTTTTTTTAACCTAAATAATATGCATCGTGCTCTGTAATAACAGTGTTTCAGGATATATATGATCACATTTGAGAACATAACGATATAATGACTAAATGCTCCTCAAACAGCCTAATCCTGATAAGTGTAGATTTAAAAGTGATATTAGTTATTACAATTATACTTAAAGAGGAGCGGCCTGAAGTCTTTAAGACACCTGAACCATAGAGATTTATCAGAGGTTGTATGTTTGCCAGCTCCCACATTCTTAGACTCCATTATGTCTGTGCAGTTACTGTTGACCTGCATGAGTTAGAGAGCTGGAGCAGTGTTGAACTGTGGCATGCTGCAGGCCCATACTGGCTCAACACACGCTCTCCGCAGTGGAAAGTTGGCCCCGGGCGTAACAGGAATCCCGATCTACGTGGCTTTCTTTGCTCTCCAGCCTCTGCTGCTGCAGACGGAATGGGAGGACTTGCACTCCAAGCTGTGCTGTTAAAAGAAAGCGTGATCACAGGGCTTTTTTAAACAGCTTAATGGGTATTATTTGGTAAAAAGAACCCCTATTAGCACCCAGGGAATGCTTAAATTAAATACAGTATACAGTTTAAACCTTTGCATTCCCTTTGGTTTCTAGGTGAAAAAAATAATCATTATTTCACAATGTTTCCACTGAATATTATGTATTTTGTTACTGATGTGATGAGGAACTATTTAAAACTGTCAACATGTTTGTCATTAAGCCTTGCGTGAGAAATGAACAATTCAAGCAGGCCCAAAGACTCTGCTTGAAGCACTTCACGAGAACCATTGCACCATTGCATGTTGGCATTATTAGTTAAAACAATGACTAATGAACGTCCGCATAAAGGGGGTTCAAATCCTGCCTTGGGTTCTGTTTGCATGGAGTTTGTATTTTCTCCCCGTGTTTAATGGGTTTCCTCTGGGTACTCTGGTTTCTGCCCACAGTCCAAATAGGCATCCGTATAAGGGTTGTTGATGCTTAGTGGCCCAAGTCCCCTGGAATAGGCTCCAGGGCCCATATTCACAAAGCTTCTTAAGCCTAAATGTTGCTCCTAGTGATGAAATTGTAAGAAAATTCTTAGAATTATGACATTTTCTTAGAATTTCCCCTTAAATTTAGGACAAAATTTTAGTAAGGATAAAAATGATTCACGAAACATCTTAGACCTAAAAAAGGTAAAAATTGTTTAGAGAGGAGGACTTTTAGGAGGCTTAAGAGTTTCTGTAGCAGAGAACAAAATGGCGGAAAGAAGAAATATTCTCCAAACACTGAACGTAAAAGTAAACACTGCTCTTCTGTCCAATTTGGTTTTCTTGTTCTTTTACTTCCTTGCATCTCTCTTGGACTGTTGGCTACATACCATCCAAAAGTGCAACATATTTAGACTGAACTGCAATCATGTAAATTGGTAAAAGCTCAGCCATTTTGCTCTCATCAATCTGAAATAGATTACAAATATAATAAATAAATGTATTGCAATAAATTGTAATAAATTGGTTGCTTGAAAAGTAGACCAATTTTCAACATTTGGCTGTTTTAATTAACTTTAAGTTGTTTAGTCTATGACAGAGACTTTGCGTGAAGTAGCCTGCATTCAGGGTCATAAAATGTATTTATATACAAACATTATGATTTCACTGTCTGTTCTATTATCATATATTCTATTTTCACAAAGAGCACATTTTAAGACCTTTACAAATTTTTTATCAACCAATCACAGTCCTTGAATTGCTTCGTCATCCCTAGCCTCACCTCCTTAAAGGGTTTTGTACTTTCCTTACTCAGAGTTGCTCAGAGAAGTTTCCTAAATAACTTTTAGTCTAGGATTCTCAGCTAGGACTTTTAAGATAGGAGCTCTCTGAGAAAATTCTAAGAAGCTTTGTGAATACGGGCCCAGGCCTCTTGTGACCCTGCACATGATAAGCAGTATAGAGAATGAGTGAGAGAGCAACTCATCATTTTATTAGTCATTTTTTATCACCATTTTTTTATTTTTAAAAAATTCATTTTATTTACTATTTATAACACAATTTAGAAATATTGAATAAAGTTAAGCAGGGATTTCTTTTACGTATGTCCTTGTATTCCTTTTTCAGTCTATTACCAAAAATGCAATTTTTGTTCCAAATTTTTTTTTCACGGAAAATATTAAGCCTACTCATCTTTAACCTTACACAATTATCATGTCTCGCTGTATTTATGAAAAACAAATTAAGCGACTTAATATCAAATAGCTTGATTCAAAAAAACAAAAATTAGTAAACTTTCTTACAGCTGGAGAAAAAGATAAAAACACTTCATAATGTTGTTGTAGGGGACATCACTTCCAGCGTCCAAAACTCACTGAATTGGAGAAACAGAGACAAAAACAAAGTCAAGAAAAATTGCAGAAAAAAACAGACCATTTGCTAAAATAATAGCAATAAAAAAAACAACAGGAGACCTGAAAATCCAATATAAAAGATTAATATTTTAACTGAAAGATTCCAAAAGATTTTCAAAGGATACAAAAGAGGCCGGAGGGAGCAATAGTATAAAGGCCAAGGGATGCCATACAAATAATTAAGAAATATTTATATGACTGAGGGGTGAAAATGTAAACTGATCAAACTAACTGATAACACTTAATTTTCCCAAATTTTTAATGTGTTTAAAGTTCACATTATCCAACCAAACATATACAGAAACACGTGCTTTCCCATTACTAGGAGACAGTGATAGCACAACAAATACGGAGGACTCTGCTTTAAGACTCTGGCACTCATAACCTTTTTCCTTTTCCATGAGGTAGTCAAGACTAAATTTATGTTCTACAGGCTTCTGCCACAAATTTATTGGCTTATCTTCTATACAACACTTTTCTGCAGCTGTAAATGCATGTCAGATTTTTCCTTATCTCTGGCCTATATTCACTATTTAAATACATTTTAATTCACTTATCGTCTATACCACTTTATCCTGTATACCATCCCAGGAGAGTTCGGGCATAGGCGAGATAGGGGGGCCAATTCATCACAGGGCACACACACAGACACACACACACACACACACACACACACACACACACACACACACACACACACACACACACACATACTCAAACACTCATTCACACACTAAGGACAATTTAGGAACGCCAAGCCGAGATGAAGATGTTGAGGTTGACAGGATCAACAATTAATCCATCAGAGAGACAAGGGTGTGTAATGCTATCATAGCTGTATTTCAAGTTGTCTATTTTTTATGTCCCAATTTTATAATATGTCTAAGTCAATAAACAATGGATTATAGTTGACAATAATTAACATAAAATAATAATTTATTAATTTTATTTTATTTAAGGCTCTGGGTTACTTTAAAAAAAGGTCAGGGGTTTGAGATCCATGACCATTGGGTACTGTAGGTATTTTTTGGGTCCTTGGGCGAGACCCTTAACCCTATGCCCCACACAACCCAGCAACTGCATACAGTGTCCGTCCCAAGCATGGTTAGACAATGGGAGTGTTGCGACAGGAAAGGCATCTGATTTAAAACTTCAAATGATCGGAAGTGTCGACCCCTGGGATGAAATGGATACACTCTAAGAAAGCTGAAACACAGTCTTCCTTCAATTCAAAATTTGGTCCTTTAAGAGGCGCTCAATGACCGAGACCAGAACGAAAAACAAACCAAAAAACACAGAAACGAACATAAACCGAGTGGAAAAGAAAAGTAAAAAGTGGCAAAATATATTAATAAAGGTGTTAAAAATATATATATATAAGATTGCTTTTAAAAATGACTTCATAAGTGTTAATAGTTTATTTTTTTATCAATTAACACAACAAAAAAGAAATAAACAGAAGAGAAATCTGTATCCAATCGTGTGACCATCCTTTGCCTGCGAAAAAAAAAAAATCAATTCTTCTAGGTACTCTTGCTAGGAACTTGGCAGATTAATTCTCCAAGATGTTTGGATCAATCTACCACAGATCTTTCGTGGATGTCTTAAATCTTTCTGTCTCTTTATGAAATCGCAGAAAGACTTGAGATCAGGGCACAGTGGGGGCTAAACCATCATTTCCAAGACTTTTTGTTCTTCTCTAAGCTAAAGTGAGTTCTTAATGACGTTGGCTGTATGTTTGGGGTCGTTGTCCTGCTGCAGAATAAATCTGGGGCCAATCAAACGCTTCCCTGATGGCATTGCATCCAACTCCATTCCAACTTCAAGGAACTTCCATCATGCTTCACTGTTGCCTGCAGACACTCATTACTGTACCACTCTCCAGCCCTTTGGCAAACAACCTGCCTCATGCTACAACCAAATATTTAACATTTTGACTCATCAGTCCAAAGCACTGCTGCCATTTTTCTGCACCTCAGCTTCAATGTTTTTGTGCATAGTTGAGTTGCTTAGCCTTGGTTCCACTTCTGAAGACCACCCCTGGCCAGACTTCTCCCGGCCATAGATGGGTGTACACAGATCCTACAGTTTCTGCCAGTTCTTTGTTGATGGCACTGCTGGATATCTTCCAGTGTCAAAAGGATGTAGGCATAATGTGTTTTTCATCTGCTACATTAACTTTCTTTGACGAACCACTGCATCTATGTCCTCAAAATTGCCCGTACAGTATATTTGTGCTTTTTCATAATAGCTTGAACACTATACAGTACTATATTAAAACCCCAGTCTGTTTTGCCTGGAAGAGACCTTGCTGATGAGGTACAATTACCTTGTATCTTGTTACTGTTCTCAGTCCTGCCATGGCCTGTGACCTGTGACATGAAACTGTCTTCCACAACCTCAGCTTAGTAGCAGAGTTTGGCTCTTCCTCAACCAGTTTTAAGGCCCTAAACTACTGAATTTCAACTTACATATGATAATCATACAGGATAAATGATCATCTAAATGATGTGATGATCATTATCCCCTGCTTGATATACAGGTTGGGAGAAAATTAACTAGGCGATATTAAATCACTGGAGTCATAATAAAAAACAGTCTCTAAACAGATGATAGTATATAAATAGTAAATTTCATATTGGCATCGGCCGCGAGAGGCAGCACATGCAACCATAAACAAAGATGGCTGACTGCTTGACTGTTCAGGAGTGAGATAAGGTCTCAGCAAGCTATGAAGTGTGGAATCCATTGTTCTTGTGCAGAGATGACGGCGCACAGTGAAAGAGACGAATACAACAATGAAAAAATTGTAATGCAAAGCTGATTTTCACAGCCTCTGTGAATGATGCAAGACGAAGTGGCTGCTTATCCACATTGAAATCTAAATTTTTTTTATTTTTTATTTTACTACTGTACAATTAGTTTCAATACATTAGTATTAGAAATATGGACTTTATTACCAATTTCTAATGCCTAGCTACTTTTTACCCATCCTGTAATCAGTTAATCCAAGATCTAACATTCTATAATGTTTAATATCCATCAGTGTTGTTACCTTGAATACATGGATAAATTCATGGATGGAAACGTGTATTTGTTGTTGGTTTTCAAGCACAGAA
Organism: Clarias macrocephalus; assembly: GCA_011419295.1. Taxonomy (NCBI): domain Eukaryota; kingdom Metazoa; phylum Chordata; class Actinopteri; order Siluriformes; family Clariidae; genus Clarias; species Clarias macrocephalus. The sequence goes on along the minus strand of JAAGKR010002120.1, from coordinate 69,233 downwards.
GATCAGGATGGGTACAGTATGAATCTAGTGTATTATTTTGGATAGAGGCAGAGTGGACACGTTTTCCATGAAGATGTAATCTATTAGTAAGGTTTTCCAAGATGTAATATGCATGTTCATTGATTTCCAGTGCATGAGGACAGTTTTCCTGGCAATATTTAGTACCACAAGAAGTAATTTTCTGGTTGCGTTGTTTAAGTTGATTATAGATACTGTATGTCATATAGTATAAAAAGGGAGAGGGAGGTGACACCTCATGAATACACATAGTGATTCATAGTCCTGTTTTTTTTTTTTTTTTTTTAATGGGTTGCAATGCCAGATGGTTTAGAGATAGGTGTCCGGGCTGTTTTGTGTTCAATGAGAACATGTTTCGGAAGTGAATCCAATTTCTGTCCAGTGAGGTGAAATCTATGGAGTACTTTATGCAGTACGAGTTGCAGATTGGCATTTCTTGTCATTAAGTTGTTTTTTCAAGTTTGCATCCAGAAAGCAGCTTCAGGAGTAAAGCCTGATTCACCAGAAGCATATGGTAAGTTTAATGCATTATCAAATTATGTTAGTGGTCTGACTGGAGATTTTTGATTGGATAGATGATCTGATTCCCACACAAAGTGGGGACATGTGGTTAGATTATTGTGAAAGATGTGTTGAAGTTGAAGGGATTCTCTTTTGTACCAGTGTGCTGAAGTTCAGTGGTTTCTTGTTAAATGTGACATCTGGGTTATTCCAAATAGGGGTATATTTGGATTGTGCAAATAGGGGTGTTTGTGATTTGCTGAAATTTCCACCAGGCTTTCAGGGATGCTGCTATTGTTGGTGTTGGGAAACAGGGGTGTTTTTTCGATTGTCTGGTTTATTGAAGCTGATTGGCCAGACAGTAGTGGTATAAATGGGGTCCTACCAGTCCTCCGTGTGTTTTCGATTTCTATAGAGGGGTCAATTTAATTCTTGGGACTTTGTTGTTTCAGTGGAACTGTTGAGTCCAGAGATTAAAACCATGTGCGTGTGTGTTCTTTAGCCAGCACTGGAGATCATTGTCTATTGTTTTGAGTAGTGGAATGAAGTCGAGTCCAAACAGTTCTGACAGCCTGGGGGAAACATTGATACCTAAATACAGTATGTAACATGATTGGTGCATAGAGGGATGGATGGTGTACTGTATGAGCTGTTACATCCCAGCTGTTTAGCTGTTTGTGTGTAATGGAAGAATAGAAGATTTATTCTAGTTGATTGAAATGTTCAGAAATACTACAAGATGAATCAACAAGTTTACTTGTTTTTTGTAAAGAAGATACAGTCGTATGTCATCTTTCGAAATGGGGGTGGTACGGTAGAAAATGAACCGTGTAAAGTATGATCTTGTGTTTACTTAGTGTTTGAATTTATTTAAAATGTGTGTTTGGATTAATGTTTGCTGGTAATGGTTTAATAAAAATGGTTAATAGTGTGGGGGAGAGTGGGCATCCTTGTAAAGAAATGTGGGTCCGGTTGATACTGTAAGTGACTCCCCAAAGCCAAACCTCCCCAATGTGGAAAACAGAACCCTAGCCAAATGTTTTCTGCATTGAGCGTGATCCTGTTGAACTGAAGAACAGTACATTAAGTTAAACCATCTGCGTGTGATGTGAGCATACATTTAATGAAACCAGTTTGGTCAGGTGGATTATAGATTAAAATATTAAAGAGATGGGACACTAGCTTGAAGGAAATGTTGGGTCTTTATTGGGTTTGAGGAGGAGTGAGATTGGGGTTGTGTTCATGTTAGTTTTTACAAGCATTTTAAATGACTTATCACCCTGAAAAAGAAACATTTTTGGTCCTGAAATGTAGAACCCAGCAGGGAAGCATTCAGGACCTGGTGTTTTGTTATTTGACATGAGTTTTAGATCAGTGGGAAGTTCATGCCGTGTTATTTGTTGATCCATCCGGGTTGTTTATTGGATGTTCACCGAGTTGTAGATTGAGATTGTTGAAGAATAAATTGATGTCTTTCTGATTCGGGTGTTTTTCTGATCAATATAATTTACTGTAAAAAAAAAAAAAAAAAAATTGCTTTATTTCCAAGAAATTGGTGTGCTTCCCTGTGGAGTTCTTAATAAATATGTTATTAAAGGTTTTTTTTATTTTTATTTTTTTAAACATTAACAATGTTTTTTTTTATTACTTTATTTCTTTTGAGTTAACTTGCCAAGTATTTATGATCCAGCCTGTGAAAACCCAGCTTAAAGCCACTTATTTTTTCAATCACCACTTTCTACAGTACATGAAATCATTTTACAACCAATTTTATGAAGAAAACAGGGGAAACACAAAACATTCATTGTTATGATGGAAGTTTTCTTGTCTTAACCTATGTATCAGGAATCGAGTATCTTTACTGATTCTTTCATTTAGTTTAAATGTATATTATCTTAATTTGGTCTTTATTTCTTCTGTTGAGTTATCTATATACCTGATTTAGAAATTTCTTTTTTGTCTGGCTATGCTTCTTGTTCTTTTTCCTTCTTTCTTTATTTGTAAATGGAAAATGACACTATTTTTCCTCTCAGTATTGCTTTCCCTGTTTCCCACAGAAGAGACGGAGATGACTCGATTTAAGTCATTCATCGTTAGAAATCATGCCAATTCTCTTCTAATATGAAAGAGCGCCATCTGGTATTGAGTTTGTGTGGACTGATTGTGTTCCATTCGGTTGTTACGGGGGCATGGTTGCTAATGATTAGTGAATGGATCTTTGATTCAGAGGGCCTTGATATAATGGAATTGCTGGTGAGAAAAAAGTCAATTTAGGAACATGAGTGGTGGTCTGATGAATAAAACATTTCTATTCTTTAGCATTTTCGGTGTTGTCGTTGCCAATCATGGCCAACACAAAAATCACTCAGAAAATCTTTTTATCGTTTGGGCAGATTGCCAAATTGCTTAAACTAGTCGATTTCTTAATTACTGGCCTGAGATCTGGATTAATGGCACCAGCTATTATGGGTGGACAGTTAGACAAGTTTGAAATGGAGGAGAAAAAAAAAAAAAAGATGGATCAACTGTGGTTTTGCTTCAGATTTCCAAGTGTATATATGGGCTTTTGTTAAATGAAATGTTTAGGATAATTAATTCCTTCCAGGTCTCTAACTATGGCATCTGAACCCGAGACATTTTTTTTTTTTAAACTTAAAATGCAAAATACTTCGACGATTCGTATCTCTACTCAAATTCATAAAACAATAGATTATAAAACTTACATTTAGCTCTTTTGGTTTGAATGAAACCAAAATAAATAAATAAATAATAATTGATCATGTTTGGTATTCAGAGCAAAAAAAAAAAAGCATAAAAGAAGCAGAGAATTATGATTTTGAAATGCGTTGTGTCAAAAACGTTATCCCTAATATTGTGGAAAGGTTGCTGTTGGAATAGTTACCAGAGTCCATGTGCCATACTTTATGGTAAAGATACGTGGTAAACTTGTGCCTCTGGTAATCTGAGGATATATTTCAAATTGCATTAAAAAATAATGCAAGTTACCTCAACTTTGCCTGCCCCTGGAAAACCAAATATATATTTGGAACTTATGTAAAGCACATATGATAAACATCTTATGAAGAAAAAAAACAACAACAACATAAACTCCCTACTATGCCACAGTACACAGAACATTTCATCAGTTTAAACCTGAACTGTTAAACATGTTTTGCTTATGCTGTAGAATGCAGCCTATATTTCACCGTAATGAGACGTTAATGACTAACTCACAAAAACACATGAAAAAACACAATAAAAGCCTTTATATTCCAGAGGGTCATTCAAAAATCCCACAGGAATTCTCTATGAAGGGTTGCATGCACTGTACTTTTTGTTCAAGGCGCATTCTGTAATGCATTTCAGCTCACCTGCTCCATTTGGGATGTGATTAAGACATTCTTTTAGTATACTTCAAGGTTCATATACTGTAGTATTTCACAACACAATTCACTGGCGTGTCATTTTTGTTTGACTCCTGATTTAGTGTTCGCGCTGACATACACTGCAGCTTTGCAGGCTTTACAAGTAAACTGAACTTTCATTGCGAGTTCAAGAATGTGAGGGAAAATAACTTGCCCCCTTTTAACCAGCTGTGCTGGACATGTCTTGACTATTTATCAGCATCTCTGGGGCCTTTTTTTTTTATTTTATTAGTAGTACCTAGTTGACAGATACTGGTTTGTGAGATGCTTTAAGAAGCTGTTTACGTGTAAGAAATGCATTTGATTTTAACAACAACAAAAAAAATGAAATATAATGTATAACTGAAAAGCATTGGATGTTTGACTAAAAAAGACGTGATGCAAGGTTTGTGTAGCTATTTGTGGACAATTTGTAATGAAATGTGATGGCATTTCCTCCTTGCAGATGTTCCTCTAATAGTGTTAGTACTTTCATGTGCTGCTGATTTGCTAATGATTCAATATGCAATCAATAATCAGCGGTTGGAGGCTGAGCCAGACTTGTCTTGTGTGTTGCTGAAAGTGAGGAAAGTGTGGTAGTCTTGTCTCAACTAAAAACTCTGTCCGGTAAGTACTTTCTGTGTGCCGTATACCGCACTACAATAATACTGTAGCATTGAAAGATCTTCCATTAAACTATGTCTTTATCAAGTTATCACAGCTTGTCTGTTAATGCTTCAACTGAAATATGCATCAGCTGCATTTTTTTTTAATAAACATCAAAGCTGGTTTATTTCTCTCCTCCTCCTTCAGACGTGCTGTTTCAGTGCCGATGTAAATAGGTTACTGCTGAGACACGCCCCCTGTCAGAGCTGAGGATAGAAATGTTTTCGTATTAGTTGGTAGAAAAGTTTATTTGTTGGATAAGTTTAATTCGATTGATTTAGCTCTTTGGATAAATTATGATGAATTTAGTATCGTTGATTCTGTAGTGTACCATAACTGCTAAATATGAGAGGGAGATCCAGTGGATCGCAAACTTGTGATGAAATCTTTCATTAATGACATTTCCCTGATTTACAAAAGACTTCAAGCATGAGACTCTAATGAATGGTCCAGCTGTTTAAAAGAAGTAGGATGTACACTTGCAGGCAAAAGTTTGGACAAAACTACTTCAAAGGTCGTCCCTGATTTTTATTTCTTTCTACATTGTTAAACACTGCTGAAGGCATCCGAAATATGCAGTAATCCCACTGCATGAGCATTTCAGCAAGTGGAATACCAGATCCTGAAAAAGTGACAGATATCTTGCCAACTTGCGAAAGAGATCCTTCTGCCTGAGAACTGTACACACAATCCTTCCCCAAGCCCACTTGAAGAGAAACTTATCTGGGAGTTATTGCCACATCCTCTGTGCAGTCCAGATCTTTCTCCAAGTCATTTCTATATGTTTGGGCCATTAAAGGAGTTCCTGGGAGGCCAGTGTTTTAGACATGAAGCAGGCAGTCTAGTCATGTCTCTGGCATACTGACAAAACTTTCTACTTTGATGGTATCCAAGCACTGGTGAAACACTGGGATAAGTGCATTAGTGACCCAGACCCCAAAACCTACTCCACAACTCAAGGCCTCCTCTTTACTTCATTGTCGTCTCTGTCTAAAACAGTGGCAGTAGGTGGTCTCTGGGATCATCTCAGTTTGAGCTTTTCATTACACTCTCCACACTCTGCCATGAACTGAGACCTGGATCACTTCACATAACCGGCTCCTCTGTCGAAGCTTTCTCTTCTACTTGCCAATAAGCTCCCAGAGGTGATGGTACAGATTTGCTTTTCTCTCATATGTTGTGCTTCACACCTCGTTAACTGTCTCAGCTCACGATCTCTTCCTTTTGACCTCCGTGCAATTCCGGTTTTGCCTCTGATAAACCTTGTCATATACCACCCTCCTGAAACCCTAGGAGACTTTCTTGAAAAAATAAACATGCTCCTTAGCATATTCCTTATGGACGGCGCCCGTCGTACACTCTTCAGACACTTCAACATATTTAACAAGCTCCAGGCCTCTCTCTTGTACATTCCTTCTCTCTGATATTTAACAGCTGCAGGAAATGTCCATCAGTAACCCCTCTCCAGCTGTAGACAAACTAACCTATTCCATGACCACCAGCCTGCCTGCTGAAAACTGTGTGCCACTTGCTGGACTTCCTGCGGCTAAGCCCCGCTACTGCTGCTACTGTGTCCCAATTATTTATCCAAGTTTACCCCAATAGTGCTTGTGTACAAACACTCTTTACTTGGAAGCACTCTGAAATAAACCAGTAAAGAAATTGGCCCTAAAACGACCCTCTGAATTCCCTCATATGTAACAACACCTGACGATTTTTCTCGAAAAAATAAAATAAAATTCCTGGGGTTTGTGAAATGATTCCTGCTGTGGGGATTGGACTCTGCAGAGTTCATGAAAGTTAAACGATTAGCTATGCATTTATTGTGCATAACCTCTTCGTCGTACATTATAAGCTTTTACAATGTGGGTGGATCATGTTTTGCACAGATGAATGGAAGAGAAGATACTGTAAATCTGAAGCTATCATTGTAGACAGAATAATCCTCTTTGGGCATGGGAGTGTCTGGATTTGTAAGATGTCTGGAAAATTGTGCATTATTTGAGGAAAGTTCTTGTGATAGCTGTGTTACTCAGACAAGTTTTGAAGGGCCCTTGATGAATGTTTATCCAGAGATTTGCAGATTCTGCCATTCCTGTTAAGCATCTGTTTGACTCTGCATTATTGCACTTTCCCTCTTGGATAGCACACTTATAATGTGTATGACTAAGCGCAGAGACGCATTCATTGAGCTTTGATGAATTTGCCAACAGCTGCACTAGCGTGCGAATATTGCATTTTTTAGATGATAATCAACAGATTATCTGTGTCTGCTTCATAATTAATCTCATGTTTATCTTGTAATTTGTACATATTCAATATTGCATTCATTATGTTTTTTTGTTTTTTTTTTCCCCCTAGTGTTTAGGATCCTTTAGTTTTATAACTTAATTGGGCGGAGAGCCACATTTATTTGCTAATTTACAAGTACCATTACCTCACAAAAATAATAATAATAATATATATATATTTTTTAAATAAGTCTTTTTGTGTCTTTGCAAGTTATTATATATGTGTGTGTGTATATAAACTTTCAGTCAAAAGTTTGGACATACTCTCTCCCTCAGTGTTCTTTGCTTTTTTTTTATTTATTTCAACATTGTATATCGACATTGGGGCCTCCAAGTGGCGCAGTGGTAAAGTGCTCGCCCCATCATCCAGAGTTCGCTAATTCGATTCCCGTGTGATGCTGTAACCCGGCTGTAAGCGGGAGGTCTAGAGAGAGCTGACTGACTGAGCTCTCTCAGAGTGGAGGGATGAGAGGTACTTAGTGCTCCCACATTAATCACGGCTCTACAGCCAATCAGGGGCGTCTGTGAGCTCACGCGGAAGGAGCGGATAGCGCCGTCCTCCGAGTGTGTTACGCCGCCCCCAACGGTGTGTGAGTGAGCAGTTCAAAAAGATGCGGTCGGCTGGCGTCACGCGGTTCGGAGGAAACACGTGATAGTCTTCGGCCCTCCCGGCTGAGTGGTGGTAGTAGCCTTAATGTGGGAGCGCCCCCTAGTGACGGGGAGGAATTGGACACGACTAAATTAGAGAGAAAATTTAAAAAATATATATATATATATAAAATTGTATATCGACATTGAAGACATCCAGACTATAAAAGAATACATATGGAATTATGTAGTAAACAAAAAGTATTAAACAATCCAGAATATGTTTTATAGTTTAGATTGTCCACACTGTGAAAAAGTAATAAGTTGACTTTACTTAAATCTGTGGAAACTGATTGCCACAAAATTTTCAAGCAAATTAGGTCATAATTATTTATAATTATTATGTATAATTATCATAATTATTATCATAATTATAGGTCATATTATTTACTACAAGTTTACTACAACTTACAGTATGTACAGTATTTGTAGAGGTTACTGTAAAACTCCAGTACAGCTAACTAAATTTCAAAAGTTCAGATCTCAAAAATTGTCTTCTAATAAAACTATTCTAAAAACAACTTTAAGAAAACTTGACATCTTTTCAAAACATCCTTTTAAATATGGATATTTTTCTTTTAAATATCAGTTAAACTTTTAAGGTTCAATTAAGTATTAGTTTAGAATCGAACTAATTTTTTTTTTTCGAGTTCTCTTAAAGACAGCTCTATTCACTCAAACTCAACTAATTTAATGGTTAACAGATGGTTAACTATGGAAGAAAAAAACATCATCACTTATTACGGTATCAGGCAATTTTTTAGCGTTTGGAGTTTAGATTTTAGTGACTTGTGGCCAAGAGACCAAATCTCTCTCTGTATTAAATCAAATTTGTTAGCTCATAAATCAGTCCAAAGAGCAGACACATTGCTTGTGGAAGATTTTATACTCCATTGCATGCAAATACAATAAATCAATAAACGGAGAGCCAGATATATAAATTAAAACCTATTTAACTGATAATTTTATATTTGAAAATGTATCAAAATTATGGAAAATTATTTAGAAAACTTTGAATTCAATTTACATGTAAGTATCCCCTTTACATTCTTTTAATCTAATCTTCTTTCTGTAATTTCTTTTACTGTACTTTCTTACCTCTTTAACTGTTGCCCTTTATTCTTCCTACCAGTCGAATTGTTCCTGTTTCTTCTTCTTATTGTTTTTCTTTCCTTTCTTCATGCAATATAAAATGTGTCTTCTTACTATCTTTTTTCTTAATTTATTTTTCTTTTCTTTTTTCTCCTCTTTTCTTTGTAGAAATGTACCCAATATAATATAAATATAGTACAAATAGTAGGGAAAATAAATACTATGGAAGTAAATGGGTGTTTAGTTACTGCCGTTCTTACAAATATCTACTTCTTGAGTAAATGATGATTAAAATTGATTAATGATAAAACTAAGAAAGAGGATTACAAAAAAAAAAAACAAGCAGAACTTGCATCACCACTACATGAATTAAAATCCCCCAAATAAGCAAACAATAATTAAAAAACATAAAATATGGTACTTGCTTGTTAATTTAGGCATGAAGTTGCTCATTCCCTTGCAGATCAAACATTCTAGTAAGAATGTTCAGGAAGCCATTTGAAACTGGTTCTTATGAGAACTGTCCCAGGAAAGGAGAACCAAGAGCTGCCTCTGCTGCAGAGGAGAAGTTTATTAGAATGACCAGCCTCAGAAACCACAGATTTTACAGCACCTCAGTTTAGAGCCCACGTAAATGCTTCTCGGAAATTAAGATGCAGACATGTTTTAACATTCACTGTTCAGCGGAGACTGCATGAGTCAGGGCTTCATGGTCAAAGAAAGCATTATTTGGAAATAACAATGAGCAGAATTTGAGAGATTTGCCTGGGTCAAGAAACACAATCAAGCGACATTAGATTAGAGGAAAACTGTCCTTTGGTCTGATGCGTCTAAATTTGGGATCTTTGGGTCTCCAGTAACTACCATGTATTCACTTGATGTAGACAGGCTGAAGAGATGGTTCCTGAATGTGTGGTTCCTACTGTAAAACATGAAGGAGGAGGTTTGATGGTGTCGGAGTTGCTTTGTTGGTGACACTCTTGATGACTTAGTTGAAATGTTGGGCAATTAGTTGTCTAGTTGTTGTAAGATGTAATCCCATGTAGTTTGCACTTGTGAGATAGATTTCCAATAGGATAATGTCCTCAAACACACCTCTAGGTTATGTAAGTCCTATTTGTCTAAGAAGGAGAGTGATGGAGTGCTGCATTAAATCACCTGATCTAAATCCAATTGAAATGTTTTGAGATCAGATGGAAAGGAGAGTTAAGGAGAAGCAGCCAACAAGTACTCAACATCTCTGGGAACTGCTTCAAGATTATTGGAAAACCATTCAAGGTGACAGCCTCATGAGGCTGACTGAGAGAATGCCAAGGGTGTGCAAAGCTGTCATCAAAGCAAAAGGTGGCTACTTTGTAGAATGGAAAAAATATATATAAAAAATATATTCTTTGTTACTTCTTTGTTATTTTTGTTGAATCCTGGAGCCTGAAAACTGGCCCTAAAATAATCCCCTGAATATCCTTATACGAAACCCAACCTGATGATTTTCTGAAAAAAAGTTCCTGAGGTATGTGAAATGATTCCTGCAATGGGAATTGGTCTCCGCAGAGTTAATGAAATTTGAATGATTTGCTATGCATTTATTGATTTATTGTGCAGAATGTCTTTGTCATATTTAGTCACAGATGAGTCAAAGAGCAGTTATTGTAAATTAAAAGGTATTATTGTGGGCAGGACAATCCTCTTTGGGCATCTGGATTTGTAAGATGTCTGGGAAGCATTCATTGAGCTTTAATAAATCTGGTCATGGGCACAACAGTAGCAGATTGGTGAAGCTGGGGGTAGAACCACCAACCTTCTGATCAGTAGCTCAGAGTCTTAACTTGCTGAACTACCACTCCTCTTATGAGCTTAGATGGGTGAAAACCCAATTATGGTAACTTTTACTCAATTACTCATCATTTATACCATTTTATCTTGTATAGAAAGTCGCGAGGGCCAGGAGCCTTATTCCCAGGAGACTCAGGGCACGAGGCAGGGTACACTTGGACAGGATGCCAATTTATCCGAAGGCACACACATACACACACATACACTCATTATAGGCAATTTGAGAACACAAATTAGTGTCTAATCTGCATGTCTTTGGACTGTGGGATTAAACCAAAGTACCTACCAAGCACAGGGAAAACCTACAAACTCAATGCACACAGTCCATGCAACCAAAGCTGGCTGAGAATCGACCTGAAGTCTGAAGCCAGTAACTTTTAATTATGGTAATGTTTTAAATAATCACAAAAATGTATGAAAAAGTTTTGAAATGTAAAAATTCCAAGTATTTCAAGAAGTGCCCTATAAAGGTTAAACTTTGGTTTTGATTTGATTGTAGTCTTACCTTTTCTGAACATAGACCTCTGTATTCTAAGCCCACATGTCAATATACTGTAGGGTTATGTTAAATAGAAGGTTATTACTTTAGGTTTCTGCTTTAAAAAAAGTACTAAATATTATAAGTAATCTATCTTTTCCTCTTTTTTCATTTGACATTTGTATTGATACATTAACTGGGCATTCATTGAAATTAGACATTGCAAAAATACAGTACATTTAAATCATTGATGTGTAGTATTGCTAGGCATTCTCTTAACATTGCACACACACACACACACACACACACACACACACACACACACACACACACACACACACACACTGTTATTTCAGAGTATGGTCATAATGTCTGTATAGCCCATAAACTGTAGTTTAAAACAGGTGTTCAACTTTTATAGAAGGTTTCAAGGGAACCTCTTAGGCAAAAACAAATTTATTCTAGCTTAACACAATGGAGTATCCCTTAAATTCACTCACCCGTCATCTGACATGACGATATCCAAATCCTGTTTCCATTTATTTCATATTGTGGGATCTGTGTTTAAAGCATCAACTGATTCATAGACATTAGAGAAGCGCCATCTCTGACCGTCTGAGAGTTTAGGAAAGGACAAAGTGCTCAGGGAACTGGGCAAAAGAAGAGGTGGAAGTTTGAGGGACGGAATCTTTCAGACAAACTGAGCAAAAGAGGAAAACATTGCCTTCCTGTAAAGTCATGAGACTACAATACAGTAGTTGATAATGTGGAGGAGTCAAGAATCAAGAGTTGCGTCTTAGATGCATATATTGATGGCATTTGAAATAGCTGGGGTTTTAAAATGTTATGAAAGCAAATCAATGAGTGGAGCTACTGTAGTAAAGTTGAGTCATTTCAGCCAATTTGCTCAACCCCCTTTATGAGGGTTTTTTACTAGCATTCCAGGAGTGACAGCTGTCCACATCAACACTAAACAAGGAATTTAGAATATTTTAGGACTATTTGATTAATTACAGTATGGTGCCATGGTGGCATATGGGCTACCACCCCCACCTCCAGGGTTGAGGGTTCGATTCCTGCTTGGTGTATTTCCTCCAGGTACTTCGGTTTCCTCCCACAGTCCAAAGACATGCAGATCAGGTTAACTGGTTTTCCTGAATTGTACAGTTTAGGTTTGTCTGCCCTTCCCTGCCATGTGATGGATTAGTACCATGACTCATGTCCTAAGTCTCCTGGGATAGACCCTGCAACCCTGCAACCCTGTACACAGGATATTCGGATATAGAAGAAAAATGGATGAATGGTTCATTATAAGGAGGCACAAACCACCTAAAAACTAATACAACCCATATTTAAAGAAATTAACTACTGCTCAAAAGTTTTTTTTTTTTCATCTTTGACTAGATTTCAATATTTTAACCACAAATAATGTTTTGCCTGACTAGGATTTCTTCTGAATCATGATGTGCTGTACACAAACTTGATTCTTTGCAATATAAATGGAGATCAAATTTAGCAATGTGGGAAGGGCTTCTTACTCAAAGGAAACATAATGTGTTGAAAAAGTTATAAAATTGCTAGGATTGCAATTTTTGTTAAGATGGTATAAGAAATGTAGACCCTCTTGTGAAATCATGCTTGCATTTGTCTAATAATTTAAGAAATTATTTTTGGCAATGATGTATTTAAATTGGAGGCTCTTTGACATAGTGGCTGGCAGAGTTTGCATGTTTGGGGAGTTTGCATGTTCTCTCCATGCTTGTTGGGTTTCCTCCAGGTACTCCAGTTTCTTTCCGCAATTCAAAGACTTCATATTAGGCTAATTAACGTTTTCAAATCCCTCCATAGTGTGTAAGAAAGTGTGTTAGTATGCCATGTTTACCTCACTTTCTGTCCACTGGGATAGACTCCAGGCTTCCTGCAACCCCATACAGGATAAACAGTATAGAGAGGGAATGATTGAGTGTAAGAAAAGACTTGGCTATAAATACTTCTGCATGGACAAGTCCTCTGTAGTCAATTTGTAACATGAAAATTTTCCTAATTTATGTTAAAGATAGCTGAAACAAAAGTGACAGGGTAGGAAATGTAAAGGTTGAGGTCATCTGCATACAGAGAGAGTTTACAGTCCAGACCAAATCGAGTACATTTCTCTTCTGAACTATGAAGTCAGATACCTTGGGGCATTATAGAACGAGCAAATTATGAAGTTGAAAAGAGGCCAGTCCCGTCTTGTCCTGCAGTGCAGTGGAGAAGAAACTGACTGTATCCTCTTAGTCCAGATGCATGTAAAAGTATATACTCAGGAAATGAAAATTAAAACTAAAACCAAATTTCCTAACATATATAAATAAAATACTACCATTCTACCTTGTCAACAACCATTTCAGCAGCTAACGATGCCACCACGCTTGCTCCGAAGACATTAAGTGGCACTGCCTGGTATCTGGTAACTTCCAGATAAGATTATAACATCAGCATTTAAAAGTTCTACATGTTTCCCTTGTTAGTAGTATGGAAATTGACATAGACAGTGTTGCTGTGGGTAGAGAACTTTCAAGAAAATCACTGTTGCATAAACTGGCTGACACTGGGGCCAGGGGAGTAGAGAACATTTTACGAAACATCACGAATCCTGCATGTCTCATTAATTTCCTGGGATTCTGGGATTTGATTCTTGGATATGATGTTTGATTAAGAGGATTTGGGCCATCATATGCATGAGGAGAATATTCAGCTGTGTAAAGTTTTAAGTGAAAGGTCAACTTTATCTCATTCAGATCTGAAACCACTGACATTGATTTGAGTCTAGAGATCAGTCTAGGTCCCTGAGGGCATCCAGTGAGGCAGAGATTTTCTTGTTTTGTTCATAAAAACATTTCTTGATAATTAATATTTGTTTTGTTTGTATTTTACCAGTTGATCTGGTAGCATGTTCCAAATGGAGTTATCATTTATCAGAAATATTATTGATTCTGCCTTCTGCATCCAGTAGACATACAGTAAGATATAATCTATCAGTGGAGGTAGGCTTTTATTGACTCCTATAAATTATCGCTGGGGTGTCGTACAGTTTTGAATGTGATTTGAGGATTATGGTATGTTTGGACAATATTATGATATTCAAAGAAATGAATAGCCCATATATGTGGGCGGTGGCCCATCTTAATCAGCACACTTATAATATGAGAGATATCCAGCATGCAAAAATATTTATATGCCTAGGCTGAGTTGGTGAGGTATCTATTTGGACAATGCACAAGCCCTGTTCCGAAATGAAAGGAAATTGGGCATAACGTTTTTTTTTTTCCTCAACTGACATAAATTATTAAAATTGTTGTTTAACTCATTTCAAGACTATTATAGAGGATTTTTAAAAATGACTGAATTCTGTCTGCATCAAATTCAAAGCAGATGTCACATCTGTCTGGTGTCAAAAGTGTAATAAAAGCCGTAATCACTTCAAACTGATGTATTCTTTATTGACCCAAACTAATCAGTAACTCTTAAGCATTCAGTCATGTTGTTTCTCTGGACCTTTGTGAGTGAGGAATTTTATCTAACATGACCTGTACTGTATATTTACAGTAACAAAGAGTTATAAAGTAACATAAAAAAACTATACACATTATAATAACAGAACTGTTTAAACATATAAAAGTAAATATTTTAATTTTGTAAAAACTTAGAAACAAACCTAAATGTCTGTTTCAGACCTATTCTTAACCCTAACATTAGCCTCAACACCCCCACTTTCTGTACTTGCCTTTTTGTTGGCCCCCAAGAAACTTACATAATCCTCAGCACCCAAGGCAAACAAAAACTCTCCTGTCATGACATGTCAGTACAGGAAATCCCATAATGCCAAGCAGGAGGTGATGCATACAATCCACCCCACAAGACACACAATGTATGTGTGTGTGTGTGTGTGTGTGTGTGTGTGTGTGTGGGTGTGTGTGTGTGTGTGTGTGTGTGTGTGGGTGGGGGAGTGTATTTATCCGTGTATATTTGGATAGCGGGCTAAGCTTTGTAAGAAGGAACACAGACAGAAGATGGCCAGCTGCACGGAAACAGAATTAATCCTTATCTGTGTTACTTTTGCCTCTGAGTTTTATGCTGGCATTATTTATCCTAATTATTCATTCTATTCATTTATCTAATCCATGAATAGGATTGAACATGTGTTACACAGTTAAAATCTCAAATCGGAGAACTCCCTGTGCTCCCAGGGTAGCAAAATTCCGGTTTATACAGTACAGTAACTCACCAAGGGAGGACAGCGGTCATAAAAAGGATCATCTGTCTTGTGCAAAAGGAATTAATTTGGCAATTAATTAAATTGATTAAGTTTAAGAAGTTTTTTCAATCACAGTTCTTTAAACTACTATATATATATATATATATATATATATATATATATATATATATATATATATATATATATATATATATACTGTATACACACATACACACATATTATATATATTACAGTACATAATTATATATAATGATATATATAATTTCTTTTTTCTATTCCGCCCCAAAGTCCTAAATCATGAAAGGCAAATATTTACAGAGACAAAATGATTCTACGCTCGGTGAGACACAGTGTAGTGCTTTTTGGCAACTATAACAGCAGTGTGATTTGGCAAAGCGACCTCACATCACCTCACACCTGGATGGGAAGACAGCTTAAATAACAGGCTGTTTTTTTTTTTTTTTTTTTTTTTTTTAACCCATGCTCTTTCCTTACCCCGAAACAAGATTCTTATTTTTTTTTTTTACTTAATCGGATTCACATGTCGTGCTGGATACAAACAAACCGATTCAGTGTGTTTGCAGGAGTGTTTACTAAGCGCCGCTCAGTTTGTGTACATTTATGGTTAAAGAGATTCATTATTATGAACAATGGTTGGTTGCACTTACATTGTATACATGCTGATGAACTAAGGGAGTTTGATCTTAAACAGGTTACCTCCATACCTATTTGAAATAATTTCTTTAAAGTTAGAATAACTGATTGATTTGAAAAGAAAATCAATCAATGTACTTTAAACAAAGTCAAAGACAAACATGGACTAGCCAGTCAGAGCAAAGTAATTGCGTCTTATAAAATGAGGACTTGGCAAGATCTCCGAGTTTGAAAGATCGCATGAAGTAGGAACCACTTTTCCAAGCTCAGTCTTACATGGAGATTTTATGTTTTTAAGTACGTCGTGCACAATTTAGGTAGTGCTATTAAAATTTACAACAAACTTCATGACTACTTTTTGGAAGAATTTTTGCAGTTCAGTTTGTCCCAAAAAAAATTTATCCAAACCTAATTCAATTAATAATAAACAAGCTCCAGTTTTTCCACTGCACTTTACTTTTTCTCATTAGTGTTCTTGAAAAAGAATGTACGGTAGAACAGGGGGAAAAAAAAAAGGTTTGATATCAAAAAGTATATCGATCAGTGACATCATTAAATCGATTTTTATTATATGGGTTTTAAAGTGCTTGTGCATGCACGCAGACACTCACACACATATATTTGTATTGATAAAATGATTCATTAATTATAAACTGAATGTGAGCATACTGCATGCTGTCATGTTACTCAGGTTGCTTTTACTCTAGAGCAGGGGTGTCCAAATCCAGTCCTGGAGGGCCAGTGACCAGCACAGTTTGTAATTCACCAACACCTAAACACACCCACTGAACCTAGTAATTAACAGATTAGTTAAAATTCAGCTGTGTTTGAGAAGAAGAAGAAGCACCAAACTGTGTTGGACACTGGCCCTCCAGGACTGGATTTGGACACCCCTGCTCTAGAGCCTCTGAGTACACCTGAAGCCAAAGTCTGTGCACAGATCACTGCACCATGCTCGAGGCCAGTGGCATTATTTGACATCATGAATCAGAATATTTATTTGGTTGTTGAAAACTGAGTTTTTGGTCTTGGTCATCATCTGCACCTGTCTCTCATGTGTGCCTTAATAATTAGTCTAATCATGGCTCAGTTCTTCAAGGTAGAAATACCCCTTTATGTCTACCCAATGGTTTCCATCTGCTTGGCTGTGTTTTTAACATTTATTTAACACAATTAACATGGAATTTTAATTTGTTTCTCTTTTCATGCTTCGTTTCTAAAACTCAGGCTGATTAGCTTCACATTCCACAGCAGAACAATTTCTCCATACACTCTGTCTCTCTCCAAAAGTGGCTAAAAGAATAGTGTATGAATTTATTTGCTGATTAATAATTAAGAAATGATATTATCCATGAAATGTGAAACGTCAGCATCAGCATGACCTAGCGCTGTTTAACGTCATGGAAGATGAATTCAGATAATCATTAGCATATAATTTGATAGTCAGACTCAATGAAATGCTGAATGATGTGACCTTTTGTTAAAGAAATAAAATATAAATGTATATTTTTTGTAGTAGTCCCAAGATATAGATAAAAAAAAATGTATATTACAAATTATCCCCAAAAAAATTTCTTTTTTTTAATTTGAATTTATAAAAAATGTTTCGATTTCATGATTACCTTTATTTTTTTCACATTATATTTAAAACTGCTTTTTAACACCTTTTCGGTCAGAATTCTAACAATTGATCCTTTAAACTTGACTTGAAATGTGTGTCTTTTGAAAAATCAAGGGAAGAAAGTGGTTTATCCAAGGCACGGTTTGAAAGATTTCCACTAGATCATTTAAAGTGTAATATAATATTTTTGTGTTCTTTAAATCTGAATTTCCAGGTTTCTCATTTCCTAGATGCATGTAAGATTTGGTGACACTGCATTTGTGTGGAACAGCCGCCTTTAAGTGATGCACACGTTATAAAAACCATGTGTGTGGTCGTATTTCTCAACAACACCGGACTGACAGCCAAAAAACCCAAAACGACAAAATGAATCAGAGCGCACAGTACACACAGTACGACAGGACTTGTCACTTTCTAAGTCATGAGATATGCGTAAACAAACCACTGCAGGTTTTTTTTTTCTTCCTTTCTTTTAAAAACTGCCAAGCTATTCGGTGATGAAGCGCTGAAAGACTTCTGCAGTTGGCAGCTGAAGTACAAGGGGTTTTGTTTTGATAGTGAGATCATCACAGTATGTGTGCACATTAGCAAATACACACAAGTACTCGTCATAAAAATAGAAAGTACTTTTTCCATTTAGCTTCATGTTATTACATAGTCTTAAATATGTCCGCTCCTCGATTTAACATCTAGCCAAAACATGTCCTTTGGTTATGCTAAAAGTGAATTTTTTATGGACAAGTAGGGACGGTGTGGATAGTGAAAAATGGCTATTGAAGGAAAATTCTGTCCTTCAATAGCCTCAAAATCCTGTGCCACCTGTGCCATATTAATCTTTATAATTACCATGACTATCAGAGTTATGTAATGACCAAGATTTACAATGATTTATTTAAACCTCTTTCAACAGCACACATGCAGGGTTTTACTTTTGGTCAAACAAAAGGACAACCAAACTTGGCAAACTGGGACTGCAGGAATATCTTCAGAATTAGACACCTACTGGGAACATCTTCACAACTCATTAAAGCCCTACTGTATATACACCATATAAACAAAATGATTTGCCCGAACCTGTTAATTATTGAATTCAGGTGTTTCAATCAAGTCCCTTATCTCAGTGAAAGGAATCTTAATGCTTCAGTATACCAAGACATCTTGGACAATGCTATGCTTTCGAATTCGTGGCAAACAATTTGGGGATGTCCCTTTTCTATTCCAACATTCCGTGTCCCAGTGCGCAAAGCAAGGACTATAAATACATGGTTTGATGAGTTCGGTGTGAAAGAATTCGACTGGCCCGCACACAGAGCCCTGGCCTCAACCCTATCGAGCACCTTTTGGATTAACTGGAATGGAGATTGTGAGCCAGGCCTTCTCATCCAACATCAGGGCCTCCTGACGTCATAAATGCTCCACAGAGTGAATGGGCACAAATTCCCACAGAAACACTCCAAAATCTTGTGGAAAGCCTTCCAAAAAGAGAGATCGATGCAAAAGGGGAACCGACTCCATATTGAAGTGTACTGTATGTATTTGGATTCAATGTCATTGCAGGTTTGGCCAAATACTTTTGTCCATATAATGTATAGCGCTATGATACATTTTCTCATTATACAGACCACCTGAGGAGCTCTTAAGGAATCTAATGGCTGATCTGCATGCCCACTGATTCCCTACATTACCCACAGAGCCATTCAGAGACCTGCTGATATGGTGCATTCATATTACAGACATTTTTATCTATCTCTACATGATGACATAAAGAAAGTAGTGCAGCGGTGCTTCACTCCTTTAGTTTATCCAGATCTCTGACCTCCTTATCTGTACACATCAGCTTCCAAATCTTACCCAGTAGGGATTTTTGGTTGTCAAAATAGTGTGTCAATGTTAGTTTTTCCACTTTACAGATGTTGAGGGACTGTGAGGATTTTTACTTAATGCTACTTTGATGAAGTGACTTTGGATCAACATTGGCTATACAGTATGTACAGTAGTTTTACAAATTACCCCAATGTAATGAAAGTGATATATACACAAATTTGACTTCAAAGCAATATTTTTTAACAGCATTTATGGTTACGTGTTATGCTAGTTATGTTTAACTGAATATGACATCCTTTGACAACTGAGATACTTCCTTTTAACATTTAATATTGCTAAGAGTGGCTTTATTTCTTCTTCTTCTTCTTTTGGCAAGTACTTACTGTATGGTCTAAATATATGAAGGATGTTCAACTCACTCCTGGACTTTACAGAATATTGGAACCCAGTTATCAGAGTTAAAACCCATTTTTTCTCTATATAAAACCCTGCTACACTAATGCACTTATCCCAGTGTTTCACTAGTGCTTGGATACCACAAAAGTAGAATGTTTTCTCAGTACACTCCTGCCTGCATCAAGTCTGAAACGGCTGGCCTCCCAGGAGCTCCTTTAATGGTCCAAACATGTGGAAATGGCTTCGGGCGAGGTCAGAATTGTACGGTGGATGTCGCAATAAGTTTCTGTAATGTGCAAGTGGTGTTGGTGAATGATTGTGGTGCAGCTCCCGCAGACAGATGTGTTTCTTCCACAAATTGGCAGCAAGTTATCCCTCACCGAATATGCAAGGATCAGGCG
Organism: Clarias macrocephalus; assembly: GCA_011419295.1. Taxonomy (NCBI): domain Eukaryota; kingdom Metazoa; phylum Chordata; class Actinopteri; order Siluriformes; family Clariidae; genus Clarias; species Clarias macrocephalus. The sequence goes on along the minus strand of JAAGKR010002120.1, from coordinate 49,148 downwards.
TTCCCCTCACCGAATATTCACGGGAACGACGGCATTGGCCCCTGAGGCACGTCATAATGCCGGGATCGTCATTCTTTAAAATGTTTGCCTGATTCGAATGTTTACTGACTGAAGAGTCTCATCACCAAACTGTGCTTGAAGGCTTCTGTAAATGTCAATCATTTTTCCACCTCCATTCATCTTCATTTCACACGAAAGTCCAAGTTTGACTTGAATGCCCCTGATGTATACAACAGTCTTTCAAACAGCAACTGCCACAAAACAACTCCTCTAAGTCAAAACATATTAGACAACTGGAATTTACTGAACCATTAAATCAGAAAGCAGCTGGAAGGGGGAAAAAATGCCTAATGTCTAAAATCTGTTCTGTGGAACTGAACATTATCAAGTTTGGATGTTGTCTGAATACCATATTATAGAACAGTAATTTTGGAACTACTAATCATTTCGTGGAAATATTTTCGAAAAAAAAAAGAATTATTATTATTATTATTTTTTAATTAAAGAAATAATGTTACAACACATAAGAGAAATTAGCAACAATTTTGAGATTTCTTAACTCTGTTTGAAACTTGGATCATGGATGTGGTTGGCTGGATAAATGCTATAATATAAAGGTTGAAATTCTGTTGTTCTGTAGATATTGTCCTGATTTTATTTTGGGTGAAGGACATGGTAACGTCATTACAATAGGAGAACGGTAACCCAACGTTAAAGTTTCTAGAGTTATCCTAATATGTCAATGGCATTGAACTCCATTTCATAGATTACCTACTGTATGTGAGATGAATCATATCCCATTAAACCTGAATGAGAAAGAAAGCTCTGACAGCAAACCGTATCATATACACGGTATCCCTTTTGTCATTTTAAGTCTTTCAATAGACCATCAATTCGCACAACAACTTGGCACAGGTCTTCCACCGGATGCCCTTCCTGATGCAACCCTCCCATTTTATAGGGTGTGGTGACCCACCAATGGCAGGGCTCAAACCTGGAACCTCAGATTCCCTACAGCCTTAGCTGTCTGAGTTTCCACCCCCCTTCACACAGTATCCCTCTTTTTTATTCTCTTCACACATCTTTGTAACCACCTCCCATGATGCTACACAGTTACCACTAACTGTTTGCATGAACAACTTGAATTCGGCTCCAAATAAATTAGCGCCAATTCACAAATCACATCAGAAGTATTTTAATAAAAACAAATATTTATGTGCTTTTCTTTAAATGCCTCATTAGTAAGCTCACCTCAAACGTGATGCACATAAAGATAATAAGCCGTGCTGCTTTTAAAACAACGATTATCTTCAGCTACAGTTCCATAGTATATGACTCGGTATGTAGCACCAAATAATAGTGCCAAATAATAAAAATTTGAGTATGATTATAGCAGGCTCATAGTTCTTGTTTATCAGTTCACTGGTTCACTGCAAAAGTAGTTGGATCTGGCACGGAGTTCTTCTAAATGCTCTTAAAAACATGACAATAAACACCACTAATGATATCCATATGATTATTATAATACATCAATGCTTTCCAAGAACTGCAAGCTCTGCAATTTTGCTTTCATTTTTATTGCATATTTTAAAAAAAATGCTACTAAACCAAAACCTAAAAAAAAAAAAAAAAAAACTGTTTTAAAGGTGTAAAATTAACCATTATACACCGACATCTGATATAAATTAAAGATGAATTTAAAAAAGGCATTTTTGTCTTTTAATATAACAAAATATATAATTCTTCTTCAGCTATAATAACTCGCTGTAACCAGAAGCATCTGTTCTCCTCTATAAGATCAAAATGACAAATGTCTGTGGATTCATAGCGCAGTAATGCATTCAAGACAGGCGAGGTATTCTTCCAAAGGAAAAACCAATGTCCTTCCAAGTAAGGATGAGCAAAACATACTCCAGAATACATGCTGTTATGAAAACTAACTTCCTCGTTTGGAGGTAGTTATTTAAAAAAAAAAAAAAAAAAAATCTGGCAGATTTGGCACAAATAGAGCTTCTTATTTTGATGTACTGCAAATGAAAATGATTGTCTTTCTATGAAGCTGCCAAAGCTTTGTGTGTCAACACAAAAAGGATTTGTCACAAACACTGCACTAGACAAGATCTCCAAAGGAACAGTACAAACACGTCTTAGCTCAGATGCTAAATAAAAACTCCAGCGATGGAATCTATGACTTGTTAAAATGAAATTACGTGTAATCAATTGGTCAGCTCATCATGATGGTTATTAGATGAGAGCTCATGATCTACTAAACAGGAGCTAATCAGATTTCCAAAAGGCATCACAGCAGTTAACCTAGGGTTATAAAAAAAAAAAAGAAAAAAAAAAGAAAAAAGAAAAAAATCTCCCGTTTCCTTGTCTTTTGATCTCTGGTTTCCATCCTCTTAATAACCATGATGAGTGTGCGAATGAGTGCATGGTGATCTACAGTACAATGTCCTGGCATCTCATTCAGGGTGTATCCTGCCCTTGCACTCACTGTTCCCAGGAAATCCCTTGGCTCGAATAATCCCTCATCAGGATAGAAGCCTTTGGTTCGGATTTTTAAGGCACATTGGCCAACGAATAATTAGTATAATTCATTTGCCGAGGCAGTTTCTTACATGGCCAGGTTGCCTCATTGTATGCCTGATTGTATCTTAGCCGTTGAGAGTCAAGGACCTTGCTCAAGGGCCCAGCAACAGTGGCAGCCCAATAACCCTAAGGCAAGAACCAGGGACCTTCCGATCGGCAGGCCAGCAGGCTACCCCTTCCTCATATTTCTCTATATATCTTAAGATATACAGTATATAAATATCTTAAATCTTAACATTTTGGATACACATCATGTACAATTTCAAGTGACAGAAAGTAAAAACATACTAATGATCTATTGTTCTGGGAAAATACCCTGTAAAGGATGCCAATCCATCACAGGACACCATGCATAAACACATCCATACACTCACTTACATTCACACCTAGGGGGTACAGTAGTTTGGCATAGGCAGTCTACCAGCATGCATGTAGTTGGAGACGTGTGGATTCCGGAGAACCTGCAAAACCTGCAAAGACAAGGTACAAGTATGCAAAAATCTACACACTTTTACCCGAGGTCAGAATTGAATGATTGAACCTGTAGTCTTTAAGTTGGCAAAGCTACCCCACTGTACTACTTTGCTGTCTACAACTAATAATTAGTTCAAGATGCTTTTACTTTTTTCTATGAACAACTAAAAGAAATCTATGCTGTTATGTAAGCATATTTTCGTAGCTATCAGCTTGTCGAAACTCAGCAGCTGAAGATGGGACAAACATCTGGTCTTTTTTCCAATTTTCAAATGTGGCTATTTGTCACATTTTACGTTCCTGATTAGATTGGTGCCTGAATGGAAGGATAAACTGATATATCAAGCCAGTAGAGGGAACAATGGATTGACAAATTGATGGATGGATCGAAACATAAAATAAAAAATAGATTGTTGAATTTTTTAATGAATAGACCTTAGTCTACATAGAGCCTCTTTAAGAAAGAGAACAGATGGAACAACTTAATTGATTTGCTTCGAGTGGTTAAACACAAATTAATGATGTTTTTCCAACTCAATTTAACAAGTTAGATCAACACAATGATTTGCTTGTTTTCATATTAGCAGTTTGAATCACTCACTCACTCATCATCTGTACTGCTTTATCTTGTATTTAGGGTCACGGGGGGCCTGGATCCTATCCCAGGAGACTTAGGGCACAAGGCGGGATATAACCTGGACAGGGTGCCAATCTATTGCAGGGCACACACACACACACACACACACACTACAGGCAATTTGGGAATGCCAGTCAGCCTAATCTGCAGATCTTTGGACTGTAGGAGGAAACCAGAGTACCCAGAGAAAAGCAACCAAGCACAGGGAGATGCACAGCCCTGAGGCAGAAATCGACCCTAGAACCTGAAGGTGCAAAGCAACCGTGCTATTTGCTAAGCCGTCGTGCTGCGCAACGTTTGTCTGATGTAATTCAAATACTATCTTGCCGATTCTAAATTGGTTGAAAAATTCCTCCTCAAATCTGACTTTATTCATTTATTTACAGTTCCCGGAGTAATGTGTGATGGCGCATTAACTCCCAAATGCACATAAAAGGACAAATGAACCACAAACGTAGGTGGGTCTAGCATCACCTGCATGTTTTCACCAACTTACCAGTAACTTGAGGACCAAATTTCTGCACACTTATTCTATACAGATTTTTGGAGAAAAAAAAAATGCCAGGAATGTCCTTTTAGATCTGTCTCAGCCACGTGGCAGCGATGAGAGAATCATCTTTTGGCTCCAGCTCCTGTTGAAGAGAAAATAATTGTCATGAGTTACTCAAGACCAGATGGCTGACTTATTCCCTATAATCATAATGCAGATCAAACTGAGAAGACAGATGTTAGGCAGAACTATTTTTTTTTTCTGTTGTCAGAAAACACTGATAAACAATACCAAGACTCTTACATCATTCATGTAAATAATCAATAGATGTTTTTCGACTCACAGACCCAACAGGATTACATATCTCATAAGTATGTTCCAGGAAGAAAAAAGCTCTTGTTGTGCTGAGAATAACGCACAGTAGAAACCAGATACTTACCAATAAACAACATGAAGATATATTAATGCTGTGGTTTCCTGAATGGAGCTTGATGAATGGCCGTATCAAGTGTTGGAGATCTAACAGTGACTGGTGCATTTCTTTCATTCATTGATTCATCTTCTATTGTGCTTGTCCTGTACCGGCTTGCAGCGGCCTGGAGCCTATTCCAGGAGACCTTGGGCAGGGTACACCCAGGACAGGGTGGCAGTCCATCACAAGGCTCACGCACACACACACACACACACACACACACACACACACACACACACACACACACACACACAGAGAACCTAATCTGCATGTCTTTTATTGTGGAAGGAAACCCAGAGCCTGAGGAAACCCACCAAGCATGGGAAGAACATAGAAACTAACACGAGGCAGGAATCGAACCCTTGATCCTGGAGGTGTGAGGCCACTACTGTGCCTCCTAGGGTGGGTTTCATTATTTTGTTTTTCTATTTTCCACATGCCTTTTATTATTACAACAAATAAATTTGCATGGAAAAATTGTTATATACTATATAAAACATGCTCCATGGATGCCAAATCATGGAATACCACACACTCGGACCCTGGCTTCCTTTCAAGCCAGGATATGCGATTCACTGCGCTTAAAAGTGAATACATTAATCACCCACAACATTACAATGTATACCATTATTGTGAGGCTTCACCACTAGAGGGCACTGTGTTTAGTTTTGTTGTTTTTGTTTGTAGACTCAGAAGGCGTCTTGGTCAGGTGATGAGAGTGCTCACCTGAACCGGGGTAGCTCATTAGACATTCTATAAATAGTCGGTTAGTGTTTAGTTAGTCCTCTTGTCCGTTTTGTCTGTGTGTCCTGCTCCAGCCAGAAAGCCAACTTCCTTTGTTCATGTTTTGCTTTGTTTAAATAAAAAAGACTCTCTGTTTAAAACCACCCTCTGCATTTATATCTGCCCTTCTTCAGCCCATGGCCATCACCAGCTATTCGTGACAGAATGCTCGACCCTACAAGGGCATAGCAGAGGGGTCCCCCCGGGAGAAACTTTTTTGGGGGGGCGGACCTTAACGCCGGGGCAAGCAGGTTGAGGATAATCGGCTTGACCTACGGCGGAGCTTGCGAGAGAGCCTCAGTGGAGGCCAGAGAGACCCGTGGAGGGTCCTGACTCTCCAGAAAGCCCAGCTGAGGACCCAGCCAAAGCACAGTATGCCCGCACTATGCTCTCCAGTGGCATCCGCAGCCGCCCGGCTTCAAGGGAGGTACTAGTGCTGCCTCCGCCGCCCGGCAACGATGTCATGCTTCCGCAGCCGCTCGACTACGAGGGTGGAACCAGAGCTGCTTCCACTGCCCGGCTGTGATGACGTCTTGTTTCTGCCACTGCTCGACTGCGAGGGTGGAGCCAGTGCTGCCATCCGTGCTTTGGCTGTGATGACATCTTGCCTCCACCGGCCAATTTCGAGGGCGGAACCAGAGTGTGCTTCCGTTGCCTCCCGGCTTCGAGGGAGGAACCAGTACTGCATCGGCCACCCGGCATTGAGGATGACCCAGTGCTGCATCGGCCGCCCGGCTTGGAGGACAACCCAGCGCTGCCTCCGGCGCTCAACCTACGAGAGCGATCCAGCGCTGCCTCCGCCACCCAGCCTACAAGAGTGATCCAGCGCTTCCTCCGCCTGAGAAAGTGATCCAGTACTGCCTCCGCCTCTCCCAGTGGAGGGTTCACCACTAGAGGGCACTGTGTTTAGTTTTGTTGTTTTTGTTTGTAGACTCAGTTTCCCAGAAGGCACCTCGGTCAGGTGATGAGAGTGCTCACCTGAACTGAGGTAGCTCATTAGATATTCTATAAATAGCTGTTTAGTGATTAGTTAGTCCTCTTGTCTGTTTTGTCTATTAGTCTGTCCAAGGTAGTATTTGGTTAATGTTTTTGTGTGTGTTATGCTCCAGCCAGAAAGCCAACTTCCTTTGTTCATGTTTTGGTTTGTTTAAATAAAAAGGACTCTTTGTTTAAAACCACCCTCTGCATTTATGCCTGCCCCTCTTCAGCCCCTGGCCATCACCAGCTATTCATGACCATTATGTAGATTGTTTTTAGGTTCCCCTTGTGCTGTCTGGAGAGTTCTGGCCCCTTGGGTCAGCTCTCCACAAAGTGTGGGCTTTGATGTCTGAAACCAGGACAGAGGCATCGGATGCTTTGGGTGCTGTAGGTTGTGGGGTAGGGCCTCGTGACATCAGACCTGTTTGGCCAGCACATCCCATGGATGTTTTGATGACATTGGGATCTAGAGAATATAGAGACCGGCAGTCTCGTGCTTCTTCGCCTGTCAAGCCCCATGTTGGTGGGCTGTGGTGGACTGGGTGCCTTCTTCTTTTTTATTGTGGCCAGCATTGACTTGACAGCAGTTTGTGGTGCATTTGATTTTCTTTGGAATCATTGAACATGGAAAAAACTTGGGTCCCCGTTATCCTGTCGCAAGTTTACTGGTATTTATTTGATGATAAATGTTAACATTTAAATGTTAATGGTATAGCTTATATATTAGAATATAGGTTATATTGGATGCTTACAATTTAACGAAAGCTGTGTTAACTTAAATAAACACTTTTTACAACAGCAGCAACCTTGGTGATCCTTCAATCATTTCCAAAGGTGTTGGGGGGAAAAAAATCAGAAAGGTACTGTAAACTGTCAAATCAAAGACATGGAAAAGCTATAATTTGTTGTAAGTACTGTATAAACAAAAAGCACAGGGACTAAATGGCCCATTATGGAATCAGAGCCGGCGGTTACAGTTTGGCTAAAGCGCTTCCAGAAGTTTGATACAATGAATTTAGAATAATTACTTCTGTAATTTTGAGCACTGGTGGTTTGTACACAACTTCAGAAGTGTAATAAAGTCTGTAACCATTCTTGCTTACTGAAAATGAGCACCAGCTGTATTGTGTCTGAGCGACCAAAACCCAAGAAAGGTCTAAATAAGCAAATGATGAATAAAGTGCAAGCAAAGGAGAAAAAAAGACATTAGTCAACAGAATGTAGTTCATTATACATGAATGGGAGTGATTAATCACCCGTGGTATTCAATTTACATTTAGCTTCAACTTTTACAGATGAGAACACTTTGATGTGAATGTGAAATTTGTTTCTAGCACAGTGCTGGTAAATGTGATGCCAGTAATATCCTGGCATTTTTAACCAGAAGTTGATAGAAAATTACAAGTGTAGAAAGGTAACTTAATCATGTCCTCACTCCTAACTTTTAGCCTTATTGAATATCCAGGTTTATAAATATGCATGTCGGAAATACCCCAAAGCCCATGTGCCCACCCCCCTTCCCCTGACAAAGCTATGTATAACAGGGTTAACATCGTGCACAGTGTCGAAAAACTGCGGTGTTTTCCTTTGACTGCGTTTACCTGCTTTGTGTTCATTTGCTTATTTAAATTGTGATGTTTCTCTCTTATTGTAAAGTCTGATTGATTGATTGATTTGATTATGCCTTGTTTATCATGTGTAACTTGTTTATCATAATCTTTTTTTTCTCATGGTGGCTTTTTTTCGGTGTCTGTTTGGATGACTCATGTTACTCATCTTGCCCGCTTGTGCTTTGACCCCAATTTGTGCCTCAGTGATCCCTGATTTGCTCTCAGTAAAGTTTATAGAGAACAGGCCATTAGCACTTTCTTCTGCATCTGTTTATACATGAGCAACCTCCCGAAATCATGGGTTGGCTGTATTCCCTCGTGAGTCAGCTCTTCACAGGAAGCACATACCGGATTTCGTGATCCTTCACTGGTAGCTGTCATGCAAACAGCAAAATTAGCATGAATGGGAACTGAATAAAATTCCAAAGAAAAAGAGATAAAGCAAGATATTGACCTACAGTAACTACCACCCGCTTCTTTGGTAAACTATCCAACATTACAAGCCACATCTGTAATCATGAAGCTAATGCAGCTGTTCATAGGAGGTTAACTCTAACCACAAAAGGCATAGGTTAAGTCCCACACCACTCATTACTGGGGATGTGGTGTACTACAAATGTTGTAAAGGCTAATAGTTTACTGCATGTCTGTTTAACAAGTGGAGAATTTGGTCCTTCGGAATCAAGCCAAAAAAGGAAGCTTTTGTATTCATCAACTTTCTTATGATCTCACAAATTGTTAATGTAATGTGCTGCATGAATACAAAATGAATACATCTATAATAATTAATACGATATTATAATAATAATTTACTCTTATTTTATAGTAAATAACAGTGTATATAGTACACCGTAAATGCAAAAGGAAACACCACTGTAACAGTAAGTGCTTCATCCTGCTCATGGTCACGATGGCTCCAGAGTACTGTAAGTTGGGAATACAGTAAATTTGGATTTGGATACATTTGGAAGGTAGGAGAAGAACATACAAGAATGCCTCCAACACACCACTGCAGGAGTTTATTAAGACAGACCTAGATAGATGATGCTAAAGATATTGCTTCTGCTATAGCTAAGGCAAATGTTATAAACCTTTGGACCAAATTGTTGGGATCCTTTCATTAAAGAAATTAAAACCCACGACGTTCACTGAAATAACATGAAACTGATTAACGTAACGATAAATAAAAATGAATTAATGAAAAATCTGACATTTTAAATGGTCTAAATTGTCATTTTAAAAAAAGCATTTTGATGAAACTAATTAGCATCACAGGTGTCTTTTTAAAATTGTAATCAGTCAGTCTGCCTATTTGAAGCTTAAAAAGTAGTCAGTGCTGTTTGGTATCACATGGTATGTACCACACTGAACATGGGCCACATAAAGTTAAAGAGAGAGATGTCTCAGAAGATTAGAAACAAAAATGATAGACAAACATGTTAAATGTAAAGGCGATAATAGCATCTCCAAGCAGCTTAACATTTATGACAAATCGAAGAGATGGATAATACTAATGGTAAGCAAATAGCCAGGACAACTCCCAAAGAGATTAGAGATGAATTTAAAAGTCAAGGTACATTAGTGTCAGATTGCACCATCCGTCCCAATTTGAGGCAAAGTGGACTTAATGGAAGATGACCGAGGAGGACTCCACTATCAAAAGCAAATCATTAAAAAAAATAAATAAATAAAAAAAACGAGACTGGAGTGTGCCGAAATGCATGTTGACAAGCCGCAAAGGTTCTGAACGAATGTGCTTTGGACAGAATAGACAAAATTGGAACTTTTTGGCAAACATCAGCTCTATGTTCACAGATGCAAAAATTAAGAAAAAAAAGAACACTGTACCCACTGCGAAACATTGAGGAGGCTTGGTTAAGGTATGTGGCTGCTTTAGGAGTCTTGAATCTGTGCAGGGTACAATGATATTTCAAGATTATCAAGGCATTCTAGAGGGAAATGCCCAGTGTCAGAAACCTTGGTCTCAGTTGCAGGTTATGGGTCCTCCAACAGGATAATGACCCAAAACACACATCTAAACTACTCAAGAATGGTTAAGAACAAAACACTGTTCTATTCTGAAGTGGCCTTTTATGAGCCCTGATCTAAATCCTATTGAACATCTGTGGAAAGAGCTGAAACGTGCAGGAGGGAGAAGCTCCCCTATAAACCTGGGACAGCTGGAACAGTTTGCTCTTGAGAATTGCTTCAAAAGGTTGTGCAACAAAATACCATCAGTTTAGGATACCATCATTTTTGTCCAGGCCAGTTTCATTCGTTTTTTTTTTTTTTTTTTTTTTTTAAAGCTCCCGTTGACCCACAATTTAAAAGCAAAGCCTGATTTGTCTTAATTAACTGTCAGTAACTTTAAAAAAAAAAAGTTTATTACTTTCTTTAACAGATGGGTACCAACAATTTTGTCCACTAAACAAAGTGCAGATCTCAAACAGAAAGCTACACTTCCACACAACCAGTCAGATATCCGCTGATTTTATTTTACATCCATTAAATTAAAGCCGTCTTCATATACTGTACAGTCTTGTGCAAAGGTCTTAAGCCACTCCCTATTTTGCCGTATTAAATTAAGATGATGTGAATAAATGTTTTATTGCGGTTGCAAAGTGCCTAAAGGACAATTAAAAAATCGGATGTTTACGTAACAGCCCCTTTCCACTCAGCATTCGGCATCACCAGTATTCTTATTACCAGCCCAATCATCTGACATCATCTGCACATGTTTTTCACTTGTTTGTGCCTCGAGTATGCTTGAATGATTTATAGGTCACTGTGTGGCTTAACAGACAAAAAGCATTCTTCTTATACAAGTCCTTCAGGAAGCCTGGACAACTACTCCTCAAGACTACATTAAAAATACAACAAAGTCAGGCTCTTTGGAAGCGAAATATGATGAAATTGTGGGTAGCACAAGCCTTATGCATAGTTGTTTACCTGAACAACATACATAAAAGATGGAAGGATATAAAGGATCATCCCTGGATGGGAGTTTTAAACTACAGTACTGTTGAACTACCTAAACTTTCAATAAAACTACTACCTATAACTAACTCAAACAGCATGTTACAACATAAGTCACCTCCACCATCGATTGGTCACACCTGATGGTGGCTGCTTTGCAGCAAGCATTTCAAATTGACTTGTCTAATTGTTTCGCAATACTGGTGCAACATCGGACAAAAAGAAAAGCAAATATCGGATAGCATCCTGAAATGTGGCAATCCATTATGACCTGTCATCTGCTATCAGACACAGCCATGGATATCTGTTGAATGTCCGTGACTAGTGGCTGATCGAAAGAAAGCAAAGCCTGTCAACTCCAATAATTACCAGCAACTCAACAGCTAAATGCGCCAAAGAATGAAAACCGAGAGGGAACCTTATCGGAATTAAGGTGCTAAAGAACTTGAAGATGCAGCATTCGAGCATGAGTATTACAGTATATGCTCTACTGACCCGAGATTGAGTAGAAAGACCGAATCAACCAAAGACAACATCAGGAAAGCAGATGGGACATTCGTGCGATCGGCGACCAAACACCTTCATCGCTGGAAAAAAATCTTCAATGGACTGTATAACCATGAACCACCGCAAAGACCACCATCTGAACTACAGCTGATTGAACTGCCACAGGCAACAATGCATGATGCAGAGCCCACCATCGATGAAGACAGGATGGCAATAAGATCACTGAAAAAAAAATGGAAAATGCCTGGAGCAGATCAAGTCATGGTTTATCCATCCTCATTTGGCAGTCAGAAGACATTCCATCCATCTGGAAATGTGCCATCAGCATACTGATTCATAAGAAGGGAGACAACAAGATATGCAAGAACTATCGCGGAATCAGCCTTAAATCAATTGTTGGCGAGAGCTTCAGGAAAATCATTCAATCATGACACCTTGAGCAGACCAGCCATGAAGAACAAGAAGACTGAATGGGGCCTGTTGCAACCAAGAAGGAACACATTTGGTGTGGTGTTATTGCCTTTAAGGATTTTAAGGCAGCATTTGACTGCATACATTGGCCAATCCAATTGAAGACTCTTGAGAAGTAACACAAAAAACATGGTGAAACTCACATATGTCCAAACAACATACAAGTACAATGGATCAAGCAGCTGCATCCGGTTTCAAAATGAATCTGTGGAGTTTCCTGTCAGTGTTCACTGTCTGTCAAGGGGATGTTGTCTCCCCACCGCTCTTCAACTGTATTGAGATATTCCAAATGCAATGCCTATGTGAGATCCTAAGAGTCAACATCTGTAACTGCATTTGCAATCAAGTCATTCGGGACTGCTGTG
>JAAGKR010002120.1:0-36773 GCA_011419295.1 Clarias macrocephalus | reverse complement strand
CGCCGAGTCGTCACCCACTCGCCCCGCTGTGAGGGCTCTACTGCCGGAGTCGGGGGCTGGTTATCTCCGCCTGCGGCACCCAGACTTTCCGCTACGGGAATAACGCTGCTCTCGCGCTCTCTAACCCTCTCTAGAGTCTGGATGCGCTCCTCTAATGCTAATATCTTCTCCGTCAGGGTGCTCACTAACACACACCTATCACAAATAAAATTATCACTAATGACGGAGGAAGAATGTCTAAACATCCTGCACTCCACACACTGAGCGAGCTGAATGGTGGACATAGTATCGTACCCTTTGTGCCGGAGTTGTGATTATTTGCTGATGGATTCGCTTGTTGTTGGTCAGATGATATGCGCGTTCTCTCAAAAAGCGCAAAAACTGATCAAGTCCAGTAGTATCAAAGCGTAAAAACTAGTTTGTTATTTAGTAAAAACGGGAAAAAAATATAATTATAAAAAATATATATATATATAATCTAAAACGCTGTTACAAACAAACGAGGAACTTTCGCGGGAAAAATACGAAAAACAGGAAGCTACGTCAACTCTATATCAGAAGTAGTATCACAACTGTATTGAGATATTCCAAATGCAATGCCTATGTGAGATCCTAAGAGTCAACATCTGTAACTGCATTTGCAATCAAGTCATTCGGGACTGCTGTGACCACCAATTAACGGTCAAAGACCAAATCCCACTACAACAGTTATGGTGGTTTGGTCATGTTTGGATGCCTGCTGACTACCATACAGTCTTCCATGGAAATGACAATTCACCCCTGGGAGAATCCAGTAAGCAGCACCAAAGAAAACATGCAAGTCGAGGAAGACCCGAAGACCCGTAATTAAATATACACAATATCCGAGCTCCAGTAGCAGCCACAGCAACACGATGTGATAAGCGAGCCCAATCCTGCAATGCCCAATCCATAAGCGATCCATAATGCCCAATGCCAATAATGCCCATAATTGCCCATAATGCCCAATGCCCAAGCCATAAGCGAGCCCAATCTTGCAGGTTCCAGCTAGGTAGCAAAAAAACCTTATACAGCAAATTTTCAGTGATGAATTAACACAGCATTTATTGTTTATTATAGTATATTGCCAAAAGTATTCCCTCGCCTGCCTTCACATACATTTGAACTTGAGTAACATCCAATACAATCCAACTTATATCTCAAGTTCTTCCACACCACAACTTGGTGTTGGAACTGGTGTGGGGTTGTTTTTCAGGAGTTGGGCTCGACCCCTTACTTTCCCTGAATGAAACTCTTAGTGCTTCAGATATTTTGATTAATTTCATGCTCCCAACTTTGTGGGAACTATTTCGAGGTGGCCCCTTTCTGTTCCAACATGACTGCGCATTAGTGCATAAAGCAAAGTCCATAAAGTCATGAATAAGCCAGTTTGATGTGGGAGAACTTGATTGCCCCGCACAGAGACCCGACCTTAACTCGATAGAACACCTTTGGAATAAATTAGAGCGGAGACTGTGAGCCTGACCTCAGTGTCTGACCTCACAAATGCGCTTCTGGAAGAACGGTCAACCTTCCCAGAAGACTTGAAGCTGTTATAGCTGTGAAGGGTGGGCCAACGTCATATTAATAATAATAATAATAAATAAATAATGATGCATTTTATTTATAATAAACCCTATGGATTAAGAACTGCATGTTACTCAAGTTCATATGCATGTGAAGGCAGGCGGGCGAATACTTCTGGCAGTATAGTGTAGGTCGAGCCGAAGTTGTTAAATCAGCACTGGAGATTTTACTGTTGCCTTTCTTTTTTTTTTTATGAATGTTTGAACCTTACAGCATTTGGTCTCATCATAAGCATTCGCATAGGAACAAGTACTATAGTATAACTCAATGGCAGAAATATTCTCTCGCAGTGCCAAGAGTTTTGCAGCTTCTTGTCGCTTTGCTTCAAGATATTGCAATGTTGTAATGCTTTTATCACCCAGTGAGTGATAAAAGACTAATGGATCTTCATAAACATCATCATCATTTCGCTTAGAGCCATGCTTACTTTCAAAGCAGGCTGTCAATTTAGATGAAAAGATAAACATGGCAGGCAATTCAGATAAATAGCAAAGTCACAAGATTCAAGTTGTTTCATTCTATTTTGTTAGAGTTATTATATGTCAAGGCTTTTTACTTTCATAAAACAATAGAAGTGTATAAATACCTCCATATTATTTATCTATCAATTATAAATAAATATTTTTGCTTGTATATTTGTTACGTTTTTAATGATCAGACATTCCACTCATTGAATGTTTACGGGAACGACTGCAGTGAGCTCCAAGCCACCTCGGCCAGAATCATCAATCATTCATTTATACACCTTTAATCACGAGAATCACAAGTCCTAGCTAGACTTAAACACTCCTCATAGATTCAAAAAGAAACATTCCTTAAAATAACCTGGTTACATACCTGTTTACATCCTTTAATAATGGAGCATGTTAATGTCCTCACAGTCAACCGATCACATTCAGAATTATGTGCAAAAGTAATTATCACACTCCCATCATCAGTACTCTTTATATTCTTATAATTTTTACTCTAAAATAATATTTTAACAGTTTGGTTTTATTTGACGTCTGGGCTCTACGGTGGCTAAAAGAAAGTCTCTTTTAAGGACAAATGCTTGCAATTTTCTAATGTTCTCAAAGTATGAAATAAAAGTCTAAAATATATCCTGTTAAAACTAGATAGCTTATCACCCAAAGAACATCATACCCATGGTGACGTATGGTAGTGGCATCTAATCAATCATCTAATGCCATCTAATCAATATGTTCTCTTTTTTTCCTCTTAAAACATTTTAAGTGAGTTTTTTTTTTCCCTTAAAGCATTTTGTTTTCAATTAAATAATGTTGTCACTAAATCTATATAAATTAAAGAAATGTTTTGTCTGTAAATTGGTCTGTACACTTACTCTTCCAATGATCTATCTGTACGGTTCATAAATTGGAGGACAAACTATGGGTGCATTTCGAATCGTCCAGTATTCAAAATGCACCCTAGTCCACTAGACAGAGAGTTCTGCTGTACAGAAAGACAGGCAGACATGTATGTGGGCTTCAACAATATCATCACTGATTACATTAATGCTGATCAGCTTATTTTATTTATTTATTTATTTATTTATTTATTTATTTATTTATTTTTAAACTTTTAACTATTTTTACAAAGTCTTTACCCATCAACGACAGGTACTTACACTAGTGATATATATACCTACATACAAAAGGAAGACTTTAAATCTTCAAATGATAAATGAAAAGCAAGGAGTCTTTCTTTTATCAAAATCTTGCAAACTTTTATTTTTTTTTTTAAAAGAAACAAATATTGAACATGAGCACCATAAAATCTTTGGCCATGCAGAAGTAAACCTCAACCCAACAAAACCTGGATTCATGTTCCATCTCGGTTTAAGGAGTTAACAATACGCTCAGATATATTCTCTGAAACAGATTCACTTGCAGAACAAACTAAATACAATGTGACATTCTTCTTTCCTTTAAAACATTTTAAAATAAAAAAATAAAATTAAACTTAAAAAACACACACAGATGTGTGTAAATCCCACATCTTGGCTTTGACATTTTTTTGTCCACTGGACTGAGTGAATTTTCAGTAACAGTTTGTTCCAAATGTAACATTGTACAAAATAAAAATGATAAAAACAAACACCAAAAAAAAAAAAAAAAAAAAAAACTATTTAAAAAGATATGTACATACACAGGGAGAATTTAATAGTGAATTTCCCTCTCTGGATTAACAAGCAACAAAATCTGACTGGCAATATAATTTCGAATTTCTTTCGTTTCTTCGTTTAAGCAGACTCACCCAAAAGTATCTTGTTAAGAGAGGTCACTTTTGTCATTTAAAACAAAAGTGTTTTGCTTAAAACCCTGATTACTTTTAAACATTGACGGGTCCATTTTTTTCCCATCTTACTTAGTCTTGGGCTGGCTGGTCATCCTGGTTCTCCTTCGGGATCCAGCTGGAAAACACAGATAGAGGATATGACACAAGCTCTTTTTGCATCTACTGTGTGTGTGTGTTTGTGTGTGTGTGTGTGTTTGTGTGTGTGTGTGTGTGTGTGTGTGTGTGTGTGTGTGTGTGTGTGTGTGTGTGTGTGTGTGTGTGTGTGTGTGTGTGTTTTTGCTAACCCAATATATTGGTAATACTATATATATATAAAATTAAACAAAATTATGCATAACCTGTGCATTAACATTACTCTGTGAAGACCCATTGTGATTTTGTATGTTATTAAAATTAAGTTTATGTCTTAACACTCAAAAAATTACAATCTTTATTTGTGGTTCCGCCTAACAATCAAACCACATATATGAATCAATTATTTTTGTTCATGTTGTTGTTGTTTTTTTCTTTCCGATTTTGCCTTCATTTGATTGCTGTTAATATCATGTTTAAGGATTTGACACCATAATGTAAGTCAATTGGAAAACATTCAGTGGCCTGGCATGGTCATGTGATCATATTCAACTAATTTTCTTTGCTGTTCATATGAACAGGAATTTAGATTTACAGTATTTATTTTAAAAAGGGATTGAAACTACATTTGTAAAAAAAAAATATATATATATATATATATATATATATATATATATATATATATATATATATATATATAATTATAAATTATAATATAATATAATTATAATATAATAATAATTCATTATTAGCCTATGATCTATGACCTACACTACAACCTTGATCACACTTTCTAAACATTCATATCTCCTTTAAACTTACTTGGCACACGCCTTCCTGGCACTCTTCTTCCATCTGCACATAAATAAATAAATCCAATATTATGTCTTGTCCCATAATGCATCCTGTACTAAAAATGTCAGTGCAGTTTAGAAGAATCTCACCTTGAATGTTATGGGTCATTTTCTCTACATCTGTATCCAAACTAACGAACTCTGTCGGTGGTCCTGTATAGGAATAAATTAGAAATGGATAAACTTTTTTTGCAGGTTTTCCAAAGTCTAGGGGACTGGGAGAGAATTCTAAGAAAAGAAAGAAGAGAGAAATCTTGGTACACGGCACTGTTTTTTTCTTTTTTCTTTTTTCTTTTTAAGTTTAAAAGAAATCCCGAAATAAAGTAAGACCTCCACCAGGATTTCAATTCATAGGTATTTCAAGATCATGCTAGTTGGACCATCACTTTACACTTATATTAAAGAAATACAAATATTAAAGCCAAACAAATTTAGATCATTATATCTTGTTTAATGCCTATGAATTGTACACCAGATAGTGTTATAGGAGGCGTGCTAAAGAAAAATAAAGAATTCTTAATCCTTTAAAGTCCCAGCTTATTATTCATGGGTTAAATTTAGAGTATGCTATTTAGTTCTACTGGAAATTCGGTAACTGCAGTAAAGCTAAGGAAAGTATGTAGTTATGAGGGGCAAAATTGTAAAACTGCAAGCTGGGATTTTAAGAGGTTGATGGTAAAAGTTTATAAGAGGAAATCAGTAATAAGAATAGCTTGAAAATGTTCTAGCTCGAGCTCCACTACAAGCATGCATTAGAGAAGGTTTGCGCAGGACATCGCACTACCATTGTGCTCCATATCGGCAATGCTGCTGAATAAGATCTCAGGACCTGTTGGTGCAGAACATTTGCGCATGGTTATTTGCTTCCACATTCCCAAAGCACCCCAGAAGCGCTCAATGCTGATGTAGCGAAAGTATAAACTCTTGATTGACCAAAGTCATTTTTTCTCATCTACAGTTTCAATAGTTTTATAGGACCACATAAACAATTTATAAAAGTTGGAATTTTTGTAGCTTTTGAAACTGAGTCCAAGTTACCTTGTCCACCACTGTTCCACTGTAAGCTAATTTTTTTTAAAGCATATTACACAGGGGATTTATTAATCAAACCGGATATGAATGGCATCTTTAAACCTAAGAAGTGCAGTATTCATGAAAATACAATTTGTTAAAGCATTTGTATCCCACAGTAGCTTCTGAGTTTAACACTAAAGGTAAATATATTATATATTTCGCAAACAATTACTCCAAATCTATCACCTGATTATACTGGACTACACATTATAGTATATGATTTAGTATATCATTCATTCATTCATTCATTCATTCATTCATTTAACTACTGTTTAATCCTGATCAGGGTAAAGCAATCCAAGTCATCAGGAAAGGAAGACAATAAAACAAACAAATTTAGCTAGGTCAGAAGTAACGGCACCCTACTGTATAAAAGTTTCAAGAGTTAACGTATCTACATGTCGATGATAAGCTTCAATGGCTGAGCTGTATTAATAGAGGATTTGTCACATCGTACAGTACGGAGGAGGCACTCCAACACTTTGCCATTTTCAACTCTCTGTGAACTTTATCTTTTATGCAGATTTGTGAGTGTCAGTGACTGCTAAACAGCTGTGCCATGAATACAGAAAAGAAAATATTACAATTGATTGATTTGCCAAAAAAAAAAAAATCTAATTATAATTTATATTATATTAAAAATACATTTTTACCTTCAATAACTCTTGTCACTTTGGTAACAGATGGCTCCCCTTCAATCACCCTTGTAACCTTGGTGATGCTTGGTTCACCTTGGATGACCCTTGTCACCTTTTTGATGCTTGGTTCACCTTCGATGACCCTTGTAACCTTGGTTAGGGTGGGTTCATTCTGAATGACCCTGGTGACATGGGTCAGACTCGGCTCTCCGTGGACCACTCTCGTCACCGTGGAAGTGCTCGGTACTCCCTCCACAATCCGGGTTACTTTGGTGAATTGAGGACCTGCAAAGGAATGCGTATAAGTGACAAAAATAAGAACCTGTCTTCTACAACATACTGCGGTGTAATGCATGCTTCAGTGTTGACCACTAGCGTTCAATACCTGTGATGACCTTTCCTGAAAAAAAAAAAAAAAAAAAGAAAAAAGCATTTTCAATAAACACTTACAAAAATATTAACAAAGAGTTTAAATACAATGTTGTTTGAAATATGTTTAAAAGAACTTACTCATAAATGTCGTTGGAATCTCCTGAAATCTGTAGCCTGGTTGATACTGTGAAGAAAAAAAAAATCTCATATGCAGGAGCAATCTATCATAAACATTTCATACATGAATTAGAAATCATCTGCTCAATTATCAGAACAGTGATTTAATAACAAAGCTTTAATCTAATACCCACCTCACATGTGCAATCATAATATTGCTTCAGAAAGTTATGTCATGCGTGTAACTAAATACTTAAACATTTATGCAAAAATCTATAAAACACTATAAGACAAACTATATGGACAAAATTATTGAATTCAGCTGTTTCAATCAGGCCCCTTATCTCCAGCAAAGGGAAATCTTAATGCTTCAGCATACCAAGACATCTTAGACAATGCTATGTTTCCAACTCTGGGGCAACAATTTGGGGAAGATCCTTTTCTATTGCAACATGACTGTACAAGAACTATAACGACATGGTTTGATGAGTTCGGTGTGGAAGAACCGAAGACGAGACTGGAGCCTTGACCTCGACTCCATCCAGCACCTTTGGGATGGACTGGAATGGAGAGTCACTGGAATGCGAGTCAGGCCTTCTCATTCAACATCAGTGCCCGACCTCAGAAACACTTTACAGAATCAATGGGCACGAATTCCCACAGAAACACTCCAAAATTTTGTGGATAGCTTTCCAAGAAGAGTGGAAGCCGTTATAGCTGCAAAAGGTGGACCAGCTCCATATTGAGGTGTATGTATTTGGATTCAGTATTTTGCAAGTTTGGTCAAATACTTTTGTCAATATAGTGTATAATAATTACATAGTTCAATATGATATAATATAGAGTGGAATATATAAGTCCATAAACGTTGTATTAAAATATCAGATTTGTACTGTAGTATTCTGATGGCATGAATTTTTGAATTTTACTGTATTTTTGGAAGGAGTCTCCAGTGTTAGCATTCTGTACTGTAACAGTCAGAACTAAAGCTGAAAAAGTAATAAAAAAAAAAAAAACTCTAAGATGGTGACCTTTTGTAATAAGTTTGTTTTTTGCATCAATAGAGAGATGCTGTTATTCCTAAGTGGTAAAAGAAAAAATACTTGATTTACAGACATTCCACAACATTAACATCATTTTTTTTTTAAATCTTTGGAACACTGATGTGGTAAAGGAGAAATAATAAAATTTAGTAGTTTTGCCGAAAATGAATCAACTTCAGATTGATGACAGTTGGCCCCTATCTCACCATGCTTTTTAATGATTTATTTCTCCAACACTACACCTTGAATCCATTTTATTGCTTTTTATCTCAGCAGGGTTGAATGGGACTTTTAAACATATAAATTCTGATACCTTGATCTGGAAGTACGTGATGAACCTTTTTAGGAGTGAGAATAAGTCCTGGCTTCCAACAGGAACATCTGTAGAAGGATTTGAAAATAAAATGAGGTGTAGTCGATGCTTGAAAGCTGCTGGAGCCTTTGTGTTTGTTTGAACGCTATTGGATTAAGTATTATATATGGGGTGCGTGTCGTGTTACTGTCTATACCTTCAGGGAACAGAAGGCTCTTGGTGAAGTGAATAACTCCATTTGAAGCCATGAGATCGGCCGAGGGAATCTGCACAGAGTTCACCTTCATGCCGTCCTTTTCCTGGAAGAAGGTATGAGTTAAAAGAAGTTAAATCAGGCCACCACGATAACAAAATAAACTAAAACTTAAAAAAAAAAAAAAAAAGTCATCATTTTAAAATTTCTTTACCAGCAGTTCGTAAATATTTGAAGAGTTTAGGTGTTTAAATTAGTCAGCCATATTCCCCTTATGTCTTGGTAAAAAGCCAATCTTATTATTCATGCCTTTCAACCCTGAAAAAGGGATTAAAAGCTTTGCAAGTAGAAACAGTAGCCTCCTGTAGTGTGCTGTGTGAAGTGGTTTTGGCATGTAAGGTCAAGCAATCCTCATCCACCCATAAAACACACAGACCTGTTCAACTTTTGAACCTCATTCATTTAAAGTAAATCTATTCACTTGCTTTCCGTAAGGCCTGCAGAGGCAGTGATTTAACATCTGTTTGACATGAGATATAATAGAGGTCTTTTGAACCAGTGAGGACACTCGGAGTGGTTTTTAATACTCACAAGCAAGACTCTGAGTCTACTGCCCTGGAGAGATTTGAGCAGATTGGTGACTCCGGACTCCATGCCTCCGCTGATGACGACGCCATTGCTGAAGTGGTATAGCAGGATGGCTTTGAGGGCATTGGGATCACCTGATCACAGAAAGGAGAAGTGATAATTATGTACTGTATTTACCCCATCCTGAATCATTTCATCATTTTTTTTTTTTTTTTTTTTTTGCCATGATACACCTGAAGCATCTTTAGGTCCTGCACAAGGATCACTGAGAAGCACTGGAGTAAAGACAAGATGCAAGAGAGAGACGTACTCTTCAGAAGATTGATGTCTCTCTCGCTGAGTCCAGCAAGAGCCTCATCGCTTGGAGCAAACAGGGTGAAATCTCCATCCTGCTTCAGCAAACTAGTCAGACCAGCTGCCTCCATCAGCGACAAAAAGATCCTGCAACCATAAAGATCAACAATTTTAGGCATATACGCCGATTCTCACTATTTATACTGTACTAACAGGCGTAAATCAAAGAACTGAGAATTATTTTAATAGATGTTATTTGAAGCATCCAGTTTTAAAACTGTACAGCGCCCCCTAGTGTGACCTTCAAAGACGTACCTGCCCAGAGTGTTTTCTGAAATATATTACCATTTGGAACTTTCTGAATTAACTGACTGACAACATGACTGATGGAAAGTATAGACACCTCATTATCTCACATCATTTTTCCTCTGCCGTTTACAGAGCCTGGGGCTCCATATACTGTACTGTGTACCAGTGATCTGACTCTGAGAAGTTATTTTACTAAACCTGTCAATGTTTGAGGAACTAAAACAAGAAGAAGAAGAAAAAAACTGACTGATATTGAACCCACTGGCCATGTCTTTAAAATATGAAACGTCTTACACCACCTGCCATTTCACACTGAGGTCATGTTTTTTTTTTTCTTTTTCTTCTTGAAAAGGAAAAGATGGATTGCCTGATAGATGTGCATACCAGGCATAATTCTGGACATGCCTGTTCATAAAATAGTTTTTTTTTTTTTTTTACTATTAAACTTGGCATCTCCTCAACCCACTTCATGAGGAGCTCCATTGAGGAAAAACCGACAGTCAAAATTGTATGCGTAAATATCTGTCATTTACATTTGACATTTTCTACTATAAACTGTAAAGTTCTAAAAAAATAAAAAATAAAAAATAAACTTTCCTGGTTCTCAATAAAGGAAGGTTCTGGGAAGTCTAGTAGCACAACACACAACTATTATGGCAGTCAGTATCTAATTACTGACTGCATTGATAAGACTTATGTCCTTTTGGTGTGGCTATGCAACAGGTTGTTTAAAGCCTATAGCAGAATTACACATAGCTGCATTGAATATAGACAAATTAATCAAGAAGTTTTATGGGCATTGGTGGCTCAATGGCCGTCTGCCATGGGGATGGACCAGGCTCAATTCCCACTCAATGCCCAAATCCCAGTCAGTGGATGCAATGCCGGTCCCAAGCGAGGGTGAAATCGGAAGGTTTGCCTAAAAGGGCGTAAAAACCTGTGCCAAGTTGTGTGCCGTTCAGATGGTCAGTATATTCATTATTCCTTAAAGTTTAGGTGTCGAAATGCGTTGAAGGTAATAAAAAAAGATAGATGTTAAAAAAGGAAGATGCATTTCTTCCTTTTTCTCAGCCTTTGCAAAAGTTAATTTGCACATTTCTTGGGATTCTTAGTAGGTCACCATCTACATCTATTATCCACTCTATAATCACATCCCCCCCGAATCTTTGCAATATACACTAATCACAACAGAAAGCAATAAGAAATGTTCTTAACAGATACGATCTGTATTTTAATTTTGTTTCGTGTTCCTTAGACATAATTTGTTTCTTGAACCCAATTTCTAGGTTCGAAACAGCTGGGCGTGAACTTCTCCAATAAACGGCCACCCATGCATTTTCTTTTTCCATCCTTGTACCTCGTTTAGCATAAAACTATGACTAGTGTTCCCATGGCTGCGTATTAAAGAAAGAACCCTTTTTTTTTCTGTTGGTGAGTCCAAACATTTGAATATAAATCCTAACTGAATAAAACACAGCATTGAATGTATGTTGCTCTTACTTGAAGCCTCCATGTTTATTCAGCAATTGGAACATGTTGGATTCAGGTGGAGAGATCAGAGTCTTCATGAGATGAAGAGCACCATTGTGTCCCTCTTTGCTTCCCCGAATCAAGCAGGCGTTCTCAATGCAGACAGCCTTTTAAGACACACAGGACAGTTTATAGCTTTATAACTGTAACATTGGCACTGGAATATTTGACACATCTCCGGAATTTCTATAACGCATTTAATAGTGTGCTATTTTTTGTCATGCTTGTTTTGGTTGGCATTATTCCATTCCCAATACTTAAGTTAATTTGTAATTGCAGATTAAATTACAATTTATAATGACTATAACTGTTTAATGAACTGTGGAATGAACATAAATCAGAATAAGCAAGTATGCTGACATTGAACAAGCATGGATTTGTTTCTGCAACCACTAATTGCATCCATTAATAAACCACAATCCTCAAATATAACCTCTCTTAAAACAAACAAAAGAAAGTGAGAGGCTTTAATTGTTTCTTTCTCTGCTACTGTGCTGTGGTTCCTGCCGCTATAGAGACTCACTGTGCGGTAGAGGAACACCCGGAGGAACTTTCCTCCCAGAGTCTCCAGGCGTTGGCCATTAAACAGCTGACTCAGCACAATCTTGTTCTTTAGGATGTGGTTTTCCAGAATGATCCTCAGGAGACTCTGGTCCATGGACATGACCTCATCTGCGGCAAACATCAGCAATAAGGTTAAAAAAATATATGTCTATGTGTATTGTGACAGTTTTATAGGATATATAATTCATGGTTTATTTAAATTTGTAATAATTTAGATTTCTGGAAAAAAATGTCTATATACTGCAAATTATTAAATCAAAGTTAGTGACTGCATCATTTAATTTGAAATAAATCAAAGGTAATCTAAATATTCTAAATTGTGTATTGTTATTTGCACTAATTATTTCATCTTATAACACTGATTGATTGATTGATTGATTGATTGATTGATTGATTGATTGATTGATTGATTGATTGATTGATTGGCTATTAAATTATATGTTCTAACATAGAACTTCCTTTATTTTTCAGTTTTAAAAAACGTACATGCCGTGGAAACATACACTTTGTTTCTGACCTTTATCATCATAGAGAGTTTAAATTTCAATGGCTAAAACTGTTTCCCATCTCTTCCAGGAACTGTTCTTTATCCTACAAGTTCTACAGTAGCAATAAATATATTTCACCTCTCCCCCTTATTTTTCCGTTCCTTTTTTGTTTGTTTGTTTGTTTGTTTGTTTGTTTGTTTGTTTGTTTGTTTGTTTTGGTATGCACAGCATTTTTATTTATTGCTGCCTCTGGCCTCGTCTTCCTAAACTATCCACTCCATCAATAAAAATATTATATCCTTTATGCACAAGCAACAACTTTTCCACATATTCATAATAAGGAATTCTGAACATTTATGAAGAAGAGTGAAACGAACCCCTTGGCTGTACCACTTGGGTGGTCTGTGTGTTTGTGTCGGGGAAGGACACTGTGAGAGTTAATATCTTACGATACATAAACAAAATTTGTCATACTGGAAAGAGGCAGTCTTGTCCACTAAGACATGTACACATCCGGCTATAAAATCACAGTATGCAAAGGTTTCGAGCCCTGCTTGTTTATTCACATTTTGCTTTGCAAAGAGCCAGATTTGCTAGTTTTTAATGCAGTTTAAGGAATAGTTCTCCAGGCTTCCTCTCATTTTCACTCCTGTCCCAGTACCTGTGATGCTGAGTGGTTGGAACAGACAAGAGGGGAAATAAGGCTGCTGCTGAGGTTGTTACATAAACAACCGATTGTTAAACTTTTTTGCACTTTGGCACCTGTCACAGTAAAACACTTGTTTGCCTTTCTTCAATTTTTTTTTTTACATTTCATTAAATTTTGTATGAAGAAATAAAGGATGGCTTAAGACTTTTGCATAGTATTATACAGTTGATAGAAGGCAGATTGCTATTTTACTGCCACTTCGACTAACAGCTTCGTCACTATAAATCTCTTTAACATCATAAAACATCTATGGTAACGAAGCAATGTTTTTCGATATCCATGCAGAAACAAATTTAACACGCTCAAAGTTTTATAAGCGACAGTAATGTGAGGGAAAGAGAAAAATCGAGTGTGCCAAGAAAGAGAAAGTGAGATTCAATGAGACCATTAAATCAATAATTTAGTTAGAAAAGACAGAGGACAGGACAGATTCAAATCCTGCCAAAAGTGACTGCGACATCAGGAATTTATTTGGAGTAATATACCATTGAAGGCCATGTTGAGGGGAGCCAGCAGTGTGTACTCGGCCTTCGGTCTCATGGCTCCTGCGAGACCCAATTCTGATACCATATCACCAAAAGTGGATTGTGACGTGCTAACGAGTTCCATCACCTGCTTAGCTTGTTGGAGAAAAGTGACAAGTAGAATGTTTAATATATAGTTTATTATACATTAACTTGGTATTTTTGTAATTATGTAAATATTTAAATAAATAAATAAATAAATAAATAAATAAAACCAGATTCCGCTGGTAAAATGCCGCTAACCTGAGTCTGGCATGAGCACCTTGTCGATCAGATGGATAACTCCATTACTGGTGACGATGTCCTTCTTGAGTACCATCTTGACACCATTAACGGTGAGGCTGTCTCCATCACAGCCAATTTCGATGTTGCTGCCCTCCACAGTCTCATATGCGGTGCCGCTCATAATTGCCTCTGCGCACTGCATGGAGTTCAAGAGGTGGTAATTGACCAGAGCTGTGGAAGAGAACAGCCATGTGTTTGTCTTTAGTACTGAAGAACTGAAATGTTATATTCTAATCACTTTTATAAACTAACTACTAGTAATATTAGGGATGTACGTAGCTGAAGACAAATGTCATTCATCATGTGAATGAACAAATCATGAACTTGAAGAATGTAGCTGAGGATGAAAAACTGTCAGAGCCTGTATGACACACCATACTGACAGTGCTGACATTCCTCTAACTTTTTTTTTTTTTTTCCAAGTAGGTTTATTTGTTTTCAGGTGAAAAGGAGTTCATATTCAGGCCACTTCCACTTTGTGTTTTGACTCCTAAGTATTTTGACTGAGTTGGTAATTTGTGTTTAAATATGCAGCATCATGAATTATTTCTAGTAGTTGTCTTCTAGCTATTTTTTTCTCTCCTGTAATATTTCCTTTCGGCAACCAACTCATAATGCACCAATAATGAACCCGAGTCTCCCTAAAAGCCCTTGGACCCTGTGATAATAGGCCTGTCGACAATTCTCCACCATTTGTCTGCAAGTGGAGGACACTTTCAAATGCCTGTCGAGGGACTGATGTGAGACTTTTTGAATGCAAAAACCTAGACGTTGCCAAGTTTTGATGGATAGTAAAAACGGCAGCTGTTTCCTGTTTTACAGTGCTTGGCACTGTGTAGAGATTGCGTCGCTCACTTTGCATTGTTTGATCCTTCTCTAAGTCTTATAGCTTACATTGGAGCTACAGTATGTTGCGGGAAATAATGTACACCCTTCGGGCCTTGAACATTTCTTTGGATGCTCGCCCATTTAAAGGCAGTGTACCAAGGGAGTATATTTCTTTACATGATTACCAGCTAAAGAAATAGTTCTAAAGTCCAGTGCAAATGAGCATATTTTTCACCAAGGAGCTTGACTTAAAACAATAATTCAATCTAATTGTCAGTGCAGTTTAAATGTGGTTTAGCTGCTGTTCACCAAATGCCTGCTCAGTACAGCTCAGTGTCACCATCTGTTTTGGACGGAGGGGATGAAGAAAGATTATTGATGTAACAGCACTCTTGGTTCACTCGGATCAGCAAACATGTCCTGTGGGAGTCATCACACTGTTTTCGTTGAACTTGTACTTCACTAAAAGGAAATGAGGCACCACATTGTGCAAAAGCTGCCACAACACTTTGTCTTTAGTTCTCTGACCTTTGTTTGGAAAATTACTTCCAAGGATGTTAAAACACTTTGGACCCGGGTCACTAATTTACCTTGGA
The DNA here is from genome assembly GCA_011419295.1 of Clarias macrocephalus. Taxonomy (NCBI): domain Eukaryota; kingdom Metazoa; phylum Chordata; class Actinopteri; order Siluriformes; family Clariidae; genus Clarias; species Clarias macrocephalus. The sequence goes on along the minus strand of JAAGKR010002120.1, from coordinate 21,479 downwards.
GGGCACCTTTGTTACCCATGAGCCTGTTCATTACATCTTTGTCCAAGTTAGAGAAGGCATCATTGGTGGGAGCAAACAGAGTGTAATGTCCTGCCCTGCCCAACTTCTCCAACAGACCAGCATTGGTAACCACAGTCTGAAATAATCCCAAACACAAACAAACAGTTTGTTATAAAAGTTGTATGTAGAACATTGAGTGCATCTAAAGAACCCCTTTTTTATCAAAGGGTGTATATGTATGTTTCTCCTGACTGGTATGAACAAACAGTTACTTACATTCAGAGAGGATAGATCATCCTCAACATCAAGCACATCCCGAATGGTGTTGCTCACAGATGAGATAACACGATCGATGACATGCACCACTCCATTGGTGGCAATCTGGTTCCCATAAATGATCCTGGCACAGTTGACAGTGACCACCTGAACAACAGAAGTGGAACACAGTGATTCAAACTCCATGTAGCCATATTCCAAGATTAGTCATATCATTGAAAACATTTAAACAACTCTCAGAGACACCTACCCCATTGGAATAGTGGTTGATGTGCAGAGTGAGGTCATTGTACATAGACCTGATGGTGAGTCCATCCTTCAGGTCTTTGGTGAGGAAGCGCTTGTTAGCCATGTGGTAGTGCAGAGCATTGTACAACTCGATGTTGACATTGCTCACCAAAGCAGCCCTCATTTCCTGGAGAGCAAAAAACAACTGTTAAGGAATCACATTAATATGAGTTTTTTGTTGTTGTTGTTGTTGTTGTTGTTGTTGTTGTTGCTTGAATTCACCAACAACCTAACAAAACTAGGGATTTAAGAATGGACCCAATCCTTATAAGAGACAAAGATGTAAAGTGAACTACCATGATATGGAGTAAGTTTAGCTTTTTTTTCTTTATAATATATTGTTTATGTTACTCTGATTATCAGGAGTTAGTAATAATAGTAATAAACTAGAAATATACCGCATCCAGAAGATCCCAAGCTTCGTTACTGGGGGCAAAGAAGGTGTAAGATCCTGGTCCTTCAATTTCCGCTTTCAGTTTAGACATTTCCGAGTACTGCTGCGTGGTGACTGCATTCACCAGGCCAAGGGTGCCGTACACATTGTCAATGGCCATAGCTGTAAAAGAAAATCGATGTATAATATTACAGTATATTGCAGTAACAGTTAATATTTCTTTAATGAAACGTCTTTGGAAATTTCTTCATGACAACTTCTTTGACAAGTTTCTTGTATTTCATGGTAATATTGAATATTGAAATCGTACAGAATACACTAATGCTTATGTACAGTATTATCTGATTTATCGTTTAATTTCACCAGCATGTCCCAAAGTTAATTATTTCTCTTCAACCACAGAAATTTACACCATTGGATGCTGGAGAACATCTGCATGACAAGTTAGTTCGTGCTTTTTGCTCTCTTGAAAAAACGACTCAGAAAGTCCCTAAAATGGATCATACCTGATGTTTCTTCTCTACAGTATAAACACTCACTCTCACTCATTCTCCATACTCCATCCTGTAAATGGTCATGGGAGGCCTACTGGAGTCTACTCACCAGCAGGACAGCCGTGCATACCCTCCAGTCTCGTGTATCCTGGACAGCACTCATACACAACAGTACTACAAAAGAAGAAGAAAAGCAACTTAAACAGAAGTGTACAGTAACATACATCATATAAGGGCAAAAGCCCCTGAATTGTGTGCAGTACAATCTCTATTATCTATGTGATTAATGTTTATGGATGAGTTTGCATGTATCATGTTCCTAAATATATAATATAATTATATAATTATGACATGTGGCTCTCTGGTTTCAGCAAGTATGCCACTCTAGCATTTTATGCCCACAAGGAAAAGTATAGGGAAATATTAAATAAAAATATAATATAATTCTTGCATAGAATTTGACTTCTTTAATGGTTTACACTGTATGATAGCATATAATAATACGATTCAACAATATATTACACGTATAACTGAATATAACATATGAGAATAATAATAATAATAATAATAATAATAATAATAATAATAATAATAATAATAATAATAACCCCCTCTATGCAATATATTCATTCATCTTTTATATCGCATGACCTCTATACAGGGCCGCAAGGTCCTAGAGCCTATCCAAAAGACTTTGGGCAAGAGGCGGGGTACAGTACTAACCACTACGTTTTTCCTTGCCACCGTCGCCCTCAGCATGCTCATCAGGGACAATCTTATCATTTTGATTCATACACATTGTATACAGACTTACTTCTTTTTATTGTGTAAAGCTGCTTTGCGACAATGTCAATTGTTAAAAGCACTATATAAATAAAATTGACTTGACTTGACTTGACTTGACTACGCCACCATGACAACTCTACTTAAGGTCCTTGTTTAATTAAAAATCATCATACTATAGTACAGAGAAGAAACACACACAAACCAATAAATGTATTGGGAATATTAATAATCATTTAAAAATGTTACATAAATAACTATCAGAATACTTCATATGAACACTTACATATTTTTCTTTGATGAATAACATGATTATTTATTTAATTATTCTTGTTTTTTAATTAGCGTTGGATTATTTGGGGGGTCCACTATATGAGTCCTTGTGAAAGAGTTGTTACTCTGAAAACATTAACATATGAGAGCAAGTACATTAACAGAAACCTCTGGCTTTTGTTACAGCCGGAACTGTTCATGCCTTAGTTATAGTAAATTATTCCCCACGTTCCGATATAAGAGCTACCTCGTAACTTAGCAGGAAGTAGTGTGTGTGTGTGTGTGTGTGTGTGTGTGTGTGTGTGTGTGTGTGTGTGTGTGTGTGTGTGTGTGTGTATGCTCGTGCACGCATGGGGGTTGTAAGAGGTGAAGGTTAGTAGGCTGCAGTTTTGGAAAGCCCCCACATCTGTAAATGATTCCAGATGTTTTCTCAGCCTGGCTGTTGATACACCTGGCTAGACGAAAGCATGCTCATCAACCTGAAAAAAAAAAAACCCTCCCTTGATTGGCCTGTATCTAAGAGACAAAATGCAAGCCAAGGGTGCTTTCCTGAACAAAACCAATAATGAGCTGAGAAAGAAAATTAGTAAGGAGTTCAAAGAGGACCCAGAGGCAGCAGACGGAAATTGGGCCAGTTTTTTTTTTTTTTTTTTTTAATCCGGGAACAAGAGCACTGAGGTCGTGGCAGAGTACCAGCCTTCACTGTGGCGAGAGCTTTGATGCATAGAGTTCAGGGAGGAAGGAAAGAGGCTCAGGGATGAGATCACTGCAGTATCTGTTACGCTTCTAGGCAACTAGCCAAAAGAAAACAAGATTGTTTTAAACATCTCTCCCGTGCAAGGAGGAAGGCCAAAATCTGTTGTTTGGTAACATGAAGGATTCATGCCACAGCTACAGTTAAAAGTTTCCTAATGTATTTTATTAGATTTTTTATTATTTTTATCCAGTAATGGAACAACCACTTATTCCTTATTTAATCATGGAAAACATTATAGCGAATAATCTACAGTAAGTATCAAATTTAGATGGTTTGGGCATATTTCCCTGACTCATTGGAACCTGCACTGTAATCCAGAGGTAGATGTATTAACTGTTTAAGAAGTGTAGGAAGGCACAAGTTGGTTGGGGAACATTGCAGGACACAAAGGAAAATTGGAATACAAAATAAAAGAATAAACTCTAGACATGGTCTTTTTGCTAGGTAAGTATCCTTAATTTTCCAACAAACTTGTCTACAAAACTCTTGTAGAACCTCGAAATAAAAGGTGTGGTACAAACTATTCCAAATTATTAGTATTATGTTTTAGTTGTTCTTCACACACAGAAATTTAAAATCTAGCTAACCCTCTGTTGAACCTCTTGACCTCTTAAATGGAAGTTTAGTGGTTATTTAATGTTTCGTTTGATTGTCAAGCATTCTCAACCTCCTAGAACCCTTTGTAGGAAAACAGTACCAAAGTTTTACAAGGAACCTCAACTACAGTAAGTTTTAAACTCTGGTCCTGTTGGACCACTGTCCTGCACATTTTAGTGTTTTCTCACCTTATTTAATTAATAACTTAATTAACAGTCTTGTCTTAATTGACGTGGGTGTGGTAGAACAGGGAAACACTAAAATTTAAAGGATACGAGTGCTCCGGGAATAAGGTTGCGAACCATTGCCTTAAATGATACTCTAAGAGGGACAATCAAAGAACCCTTAAGGCATTCGTTTTTAAAAAATATTTTAACCAAGATTCCTAACAGAGTTTACATTTTATCTTAAACACATTGTTGATGGTTCTTTAAAGAGCTTAAGGATCTAGGTTTATAAACTCTCTACTCTCTATTTCACATTTCTTTACATGGATTTATCCAGCAGGAAGAAATCGCCTAATAGCGGACACAGTTGTCCTGATGAAGAAGATTTTCTTCCACATGTAGTAAAATAGGTTCCTTCAGTATTCTTTGAATAGGAAAAAAAAGAAAATTATGTGTTGCAGGGTTCTACATTAAACCTATAAGGGAAGGCAAATTAATGACTTTTAAAGTGCTAAGTAGAATGATTGTTTAAGTTCTCACCATAAAATCATTTTATTAAGATTCAACTAGTTCGCTTTTTACTGTATGAAGAAATTTATCAGCCCGACCAAATATGTTAATTTAGGGATGAAGCTAATCTACAAAAACAAGACTCGTCTAGGGGATCCTGTAGTATTGCAAAAGCAAGCTGGAAGATGGACAGCCCCAGTGTTGTGCTCATAAGGAGAATATTCCTAATCGGCTCACGGACACAGATGTGGTTATTTTCCCTGTTAAAGGAGGAGTTGCTGAGTCTACAGAAAAAGACCAGTCTACAAGCTGTAGAACATCTGAAGCCGATGAGAACGTCTGGTCTGGCGGAGATCCATGTTTGAGGAGAGGCGCCGAGGCAAGACCAAGAGCACTGGGGGTGGAGGGGGGAGGGGGGTAAAATCCCGGGTCTTTGTGGCCAGTTTGCTTCATAGCACGTGAGGCTGTCTTTCAGTAACCCATAACTCCCCTCCACCCCACCCCCCTCCCCACACACACACACACACACACACACACACACACACACACACACACACACACACACACACACACACACACACACACACACTCTCTTTTCCAACCATGGAAAAAGAAATGGAAACCAGAAGCATCACGGACTCACCATGACCCAACATTTGTGGGCCGAAAAAATACAGAGCCAATCAGAAAATGTCATGACGACTGGAACTTCGGTTTGCAATAATGGATTTGACCGTGCATTTAATTTTCATCATTTCAGTACAGTCTGTGTTTTTTTTTTGTTGTTGTTGTTTTTGGGGAGTTTGCCAATCTGCTCTATCAGCTTGCTCAGCTGTATCAGAGATGCTTCTCAAACAACACCTACTCAGCTTCTTGAAGCCAACAATAAGGTTAAATTCAACTCCAGCGTCCAGATGTGTGCTTTGCCTATGGACGGGAATTCAAGGTGAGCTGCTTAAACATAACTCCAGTGCTTCAAGCCAGTCGTGTGGTTTGTTTCAATCATTATCATCAAGTCCTGTTCTCATTACACATCAGTTAAATCTAATTAAGACAAACACACAAAATTAAAAGTAAATTATATTTCTTTCTTTTTTCTTTTGTTTAACGTTTTGAGTCTTACTATTCATCAGGTCATGAGGGTCATGAATACAATGTCTGCACACACGTACTGTAGGTTCTATGAAAGACACACGTGTGCGAAAATGACTAGTCTGCTGCAACCTTTAACCTCTGACTCCTGGGAAGTCCCAGCAGGCACATTTAAAAGGCGCTAGGAGTTATAAAAATGTCCCACTTACGCTTTCTTTCCACAGATGGTTCCGTGGTACCAGTTACGGCAAGTACTGAAGTACTTCTTCTTGGTTCCCAACACGTGCTGGAGTGCACACACGTTCGGGCTGAGCGCAAACACCAAGGGAATAAATAAATATTGAGCCGAACCAAAATAATGGATATACTGTACAGTGATACTCTATAGATGATGTCATGTTTTAACTTTACAGTAAGGTACAGTATTAAAATTATAGGAAATAAATGCCAACCGAATTCAGAACATTAACAGCATTCATCTGTAGAAATTAACATCACCGTGTAAAACGAATTAAAATGAGTGCCAAATTATGAAGACGAATAAATGCACCTTAATCATGAATGTGCATGAAAACAAAAAGAAAAATAAATAAAGCAACAACTTTCATAAAAAAAATTTAAAAAAATTAACCATTCTGTGAAAACCACTACATATATCTTATTATGGATGTGTTTAAAAATGAAACCTAAAGTTTGAAATAAATAAAAAAATATCATCTTACCCTTCTTTCTTTGCCCTTATGCGGCTGTGACTTAATATTTTATCATATGCAGAGGAATCTACCTGGTCGAAGGTAGAAAGCGCAAAGAGCGCAAAGGCAGCTGCAAAAAGGAGCTTCATCCTGACACCTCCTTCAGAGGGAGCTCAGAGACAGAAGTGCTTTCTGCAAGGAGAAGACACGCTTATATATGCTGGCTCACAGTGACTCCACCAGCCTCCCCTGTTCACCAGAGAGCCTTTTTCAGCTCACACCTACCTATGTTATGCCCTGAGGAGAGGAATGAACACAGGGTGGAGGTTGTGACAACTTTTTATATGATTTATCCAAGAAACTTTGTGCCTTGGGGAAGTGAATTTTTTTTCTCTCATGTTAAGATGTTGTTAAGATAAACTATATTTTAAATGAAACTAAATGAGATTAACATGCATATGAATAACAACAACAACACACACACACACACAAAAAAAAATAAATCTTTGTTTTTTTTGTGCAAGATTTGGGCATCTTTTATTTGAAGCCCCTTGGAAATGATTACTCATAATTAAGGAGGTTCCAAGAAATGCAAATGGATATTCATAATAACATACTACGAGCTGTTTGTGTTCCATCAGTCTTTTTGTGGCCACTGCAAGAGTGTTTCTCTCAAGCTGCCAGCTTGGCACTGTTTTCTTCGACACTGTCCATTTTTGCCAGGAAAATCAATGACTTTTTTTTTTTTTTTTTGGTGGACGGGTTGTTTTCCCAAGTGAAAAGATATATTTTTGGCATTATGTTAAAACACTCCATGCAAGTTTAGAGCAGGAGTCTGACCCCGGTAAGTGCAAAGCTGCAGAGGTTGGGAAGAAATCCTTGTATATGATGATAAAAAAATTTTTTGTTTAAATCTGCTTACCAGATGTCAACATCTGATGGAGAGAGGAGCTTAAGATCAGCTTGGATACTTGGATAGAAGCATAAGGATGAAGTGTTGAAGGTGAACTGAAAGGCTTAAACTCGCAGCTCCCTCTTGTGGCAAAGTTTTGGTAAGAGTTCAAGCCACGAGCATGAGCGATGAGGTGAAGGATGACAAAAAACAAGAAGAACATGATGATTAATTTAGGCAGTAAAACTGTCCATGTATGAAAAGTTATTTATTTTATATTATTTTTTTTACATATTTTATGAACTTTGTGAAGGATTGTACCTGTAATTCTCTTGTTCGTTCCACATGAACGCACATGCACCTTTTTGTATACTGTATGTTCAATTAATTATTTATTGTACTAATTATTAATTTATTTTTGTCAGAGTTTTACATGCAGTGCATATGTTTATTTTTCACATATGATGGATTGATGTTTTTTTAGATTTTAGTTTTTATTACTTTTACTTGTTGATTTAAATAATTATAAAGTGCATAATTTTTTTAATTTACTTCACAAACATCACTTTTTAAAAACAATAAAAAAAATTTAACGTTAAACGTATTTTCACATGATTTTTCATATCTTATTCTTTTCTTATCTTATTACTCACTCACTCACTCATCGTCTATACCACTTTATCCTGTATTTAGGGTCCCGGGGGGCCTGGAGCCTTCCCCCTGAGACTTCGGGCACAAGGCAAGGTACACCCTGGACAGGGTGCCAGTCCATCGCAGGGCACACACACATACACACTACGGCCAATTAACCCAATCTGCATGTCTTTGGACTGTGGAAGGAAACCGGAGTACCCGGAAGAAACCCACCAAACACGGGGAGAACATGCAAACTCCATGCACACGGGAGACAGGAATCGAACCCGGACCCTGGAGGTGCAAGGCGACAGTGCTAACCACTACACCACTGTGCCGCCATTCTTCTCTTATTATTATTATTATTATTATTATTATTATTATTATTATTATTACTGTTTTTGATGTTTGGGAAGGAATTTGAGAAACAAAATGAATCCAACATTATGTTCTGTGTGTAAAATCTAAAACCATAAATGTATTACACATACAATGTACACTTACCCCAGTGGCTCACTAGTGCTAGGATACCATCAAGGTAGACGCTTTCTCAGTACACCAGAGCCATAAGCAGACTGCTTACTTCACGTCTGAAATGCTGGACTCACATGGACCAAATATGTAGAAATTCCTGGACATACGCTTGTCCTGAAAAAGTTCAAACGTTTTACTGCAGCTAAGAGTCTCATCACCATATTGTGCTTGAAGTCTTCTGGAAATGTCAATCAGTTTTACACCTCCATTCATCACAAGGGTTAACTTGAATGCCCCTCATATAACGCGTGTATGTGTTATTACCAAATAGTTAGTTGTTTTACCCAAGGTAACCTTTCGAGGAATGCTGCCAAGAAAAAAATGCAGCTGGTTAAAGAATCCTCGTAAGAGAGAAAGTGTCTGACTTCCACTTAAATCATAGGCTTAAGGGAATTGACATTGAATATTTGTGGTAATGTGTCATGTAGAAATGTATACATGTTTGAACACAAATGCACAGTATTTATTGCTTAACTTTATTGTTTATTGCTCTAAAATAGCTTTCAACCTTCTTCTGCATCTTTTTTTTTTTTTTTACCTTTGATTTTATGGCTGTTGGACTGGAATGCAGCACATCCTGTGTTACAGTCCATGTTGAGCAGAGTCCATAAAGGTCCTGGTAGTAAATATCTATGTGAGAACAACTGCTAGATAAATTTTACAAGAGTTTGTACTGTAGTTTGACATGGATGGAAAACACACAGAGAACAAAATGGAAGTATAAATCCTGAAGTGTGTATTAAAGAAAGACACTGCATACAGTATGTTCTACTGCACAATGTTCTCAATCATACTTTTCCTGGCTGAGCTGTGCACAAAACTAAGACTGTGGATTTCTGAAACACTGTAAAAGGAGCATCGAACATGGCACAGTTTGGTGCATTTTCACGTCGTTGCACCGCGTCTCCTTAGAAAGACTTTGACATTCGTGGCATCACAAATTCAAGTCAAGTAAGACTAATGCACCGAACAGAGAAATTTACATGATGCGGACGAGGTGGTTTTAGTGGAAAATTTGCCAGAACTGGATTAGAAAATAACCAGACAACAGAAAATTTTCACTCAGAGCTAAAATCTATGTTAAAGTTATGGATATGTTCTATATTGTTGAGAATATACCAATTGCCACCATGAAAAATATGAATATCTGACTATGGAATATCTGTTTGGATCTTCTGGGGACACTTGGCTAGTCATAAATTCTGTAACAGAAGGAATCAGAGGTCAGATGTTCTGAAGGACAGGGTGTAATTGGTGAACCTTTATTAAAAACAATGTTTCAAAATGAGAGCATTTACAGATACTTTCAGAAGGGATGAGAGAGAATGAGATTGGTTGAACTTTCTGAAATAGAGGTGGGATTAGTCAAACTTTATAAAGGACATGGTGGGATTGGCCAAAATGTCCAAAGGAGAAGATGAGACTGGGGAAACTTTCTCAAGGAGAAGAAGGGATTACTCAAACTTTATAAAGTCGAAGTGGAATTCGATTCATTCTGAAGCAGAGGCTGGATAAGTCAACATTTTTAACGCCAAAGCCAGGATTAGTAAAAAGAAGGTCGGATCAGTTAAACATTCTGAAGGAGAGGATGTGGTTGGTGAGTTTCTGATGGAGCAAGTGTGACTGCACAGAATTCCTTCATGAATGGGCACGATTGGTTAATAGTCATTGGTGAGAATTTCTTTTGGGGGGAGCGGATGGAATTAAGAGTTCCTTCAGGAACAGTCAAGGAATTGAGTGATTGTTCGGAATTTATAAGGAGTAAAAGGGGTTGCTCAGAAATTCTTGGGATGTGGGCGGGATTAGTAAAACTTTGGACAGGAGTCCAAAGGAGAGGACAGGAATGGTTGAATTGTTTGATGGAGCATGTTCTGAATTTAAGTCAAGTTTTTTTTTTTTTTTTTTAAGTTTAAGTTAAGACTTTATTTGTCACATATACATTAAAATTCTTTCTTCACATATCCGGTGTCTGAGCGCAGGGTCAGCCATGATAAAGTACAGCACCCCCGGAGCAGACAGGGTTAAGCGGCAACCTGGCTGAGCTGGGGCCTTAGCCAACACTGGCCTATATTTAAAAGTGTTTTTTTTTTTTTCTAAATTTCTTTTGGAATGAATACGGTTGATGAAACTTTCTGAGGCAGTTGGCATGATTTGAAGGGACGATAGGGCTTGGTCTAAATTTCTTTAGGAGCAGACTGAACTGGACAAACCATCTGAGGATATCTGTGGGATTGGTCACATTTTTTAAAAAAGTTGGTTTAACTTTAAAAAAGAGTTGTGGAATTGGTCCGGTTTTCCGAGGAAGCAGGTGGGATTAGTCAACTTTTTGCAGGAAGGGTCAAGATACTTTCTTAGAATTCTTTTGAGAGCAAGCGAGGGGGTCTACATTAACAATTCCCATTTGGTGTTCCAACCATCCGTTACAGGAAAGCCCTATTTTTACAGCTTCCACCAGGTGGTAGTAAATCTATAGCTTTGGAGAAAGCTGCACCATAAAGCACATGTACCCCATACAGTAGTTTATTTAAGTGGTGGAAAAAGGATCTGATGTGTTTTTTCCAACTTGATTTTCCAAAAACAACAACAACAACAACAACAACAACAACAACAACAACAACAACAACAACAACAACAACGGTGCAATGCTTCCTTTTATAGTCTAAGAAGTGTAACAGTGTAAGTATTACCAGTGTGAGTGTGTGGCACAATCTCTGCTTCTAGGTTCTTTTTTTTTTTCTTTTTTTTTTTTTTGGAAAGTACCAAAAAGTTTTAATAAAAATACTCTTACAGAGTGTAGGCAGAATACAAATCACCTCAACTGGATAATTATTTAGAGTAACAAAGTGGTATGTAAAAACATCCTCACCTCAAATGTCACTGTAATACCGCATGTTTAAGCATGAAGATAAACTGTATAACATCTGCAGTACCTGTGCCTTATTCATCCTAAAAAGGCAACAAGAACTAAACTCACCCTGTTAAAACCTAGAACTTGGGGACAGTAAAAGGACCGTTACCAAATATGGATCTTTAGTATGTCTAGAGTCTCACAGTAGGAGTCGAGACGTGTGTGGAAAACATGATCAGACACTGGACTGGAGAAAACAAATGAAAATATAATCACAAACCCATTTCTTTATGATATGATGCAATGTTTATTAGATTTTTTTTTATTGAGTATAATATGTAATGTATAACATACTAAACCCAGGTATAGTCATAATGCTAAATGGAACTGTGTAGACTAACTTTCAGGTGTTATACAGTGCTACAGTACAGTTGCTGTGAGAATATGAGCATGATAATATAAGGGCACAAAAGATGAGCTTGATATATTCAGTGCAGATAAAATGCATGATTTTACACCGAGGCCTGTATTCAGAGTTAAGCACATGTAGTGAGGATTTAATACTGGGACTGTGCATATCTGTACTCAGTCCTCAGTACATGGCTTCAGTTCACTTGCATATAGCTATTCAAATCAACTGGTGCTGCTTGCATTAAAAGTTATAACTGCAATATGGGCCAAAAGCTACATTGACTTTAAACAGCATTATATTCAATATAATATAAAACTGCAGTTAAGAAATACATAATTATATGAAGTATCCAAAATTATAAGAACAGCTGCAAGACTGTATCCAAAACTTTTCCAACTTTTTGGTGTTGTGTGCTTTGCTGGATATCTAGTTTATCTATGTAAGCTATTCATATATATTTTTTATATTTATTAATTCATCATCTATACCGCTTTAGATTTGGGAACTCCAATTAACCTAATCTGTCTTTGGACTGTGGGAGGAAACCGAAGTATCCGGAGGAAACCCACAAAGCATGAACATGCAAACTCCATGTACACAGACCCAAGGCTGGAATCGAACCCCGATCCTGGAGGCGCAAGGCATTTTCTCTTATTATTATTATTATTATTATTATTATTATTATTATTATTATTAATAATAATAATAATAATAATAATAATAATAATAATAATAATAAAATCTCTCCAATCCTGTTTTTCCTATCATAAGGAGGTCATCACAGTGAATAGCCAGGTCTGCACAATACTTCTGGAACCAGATACCCATCCTGATGCTGATACTACCCCCAATTATTATTATTATTTTTTTTTCTTAGTCTTGGAAGCAGCACTATGACTACATTCAAATTACCAGCCTGAAGTGAATTCCAATGTTTTACTTTAATACGATATTAGCCAAATTTTTGGAGGCTGTTTTTCGGAGTCACTTTCATATGTGGTTCTAGATCGGATATATACAGTATCTGTCATGTGTTCATGTGACTTTTTGCACATGAGTAAGGTGCTCGCTGACGAGTATGAAGGGGATTTTATGGCAGTGCCAGCAACAGCGGATAAAACATCTAAAGCGAGGCGAGGCGAGGCGTCTGGCTTTCTTCCTTCTTCTGGACCTCAACAAATACATCCAGCTAAGTGCTTGCAGTCCTCCAGAGCAAAATGCATCCATTGTTTGAAATGAATGAGTGGTGACATAAACTCATGACATGTTTTAACCCAGATGGGACGATCCAACGACGTATCGAAGTGAGCATGTGTGCCGTTTCTGGGGACAGACGCATCCACATTAGAGTCAGATAAAAGTCACTTGTAATTATGAATGTGAACCGTCATGACCTATAAATCCGATCTGACTAAAGTAGGACCATTTGGAATGTAAGGTGAACGTAAAAGTGGGACTAAAGACTAAAAGACTAAAATAGGACCATTTGGAATGTAATGTGAACGTAGTCTAAGATTGCCCTGAAACCACAGTGTCTGGGACTCGAACCTTGGGCTTGCACATGGTAGACAAGAAGCCTATTACAGTGGGTGGAAACTAAATAGAGACTTCAAAACAAATTAGCAAAGATGGCGAATAAACATAATTATCCTAACAAGGACATGACAATTAAGGACTGTCAACCTGAATGGATTCACAATTTGCTTGGTGCTCTGGGAAAATTGAGTTTCTGTTTCACAAATTTACTGTGACATTCTACATATGTACAGTATGTACTGTATATAAACTGTGTACACAGTACATACTGATTACTGGGAAACTATCACATTTAATCTTCATGTTCATTTCTACTTCTTTATGTTCTTTATTTATATTATCTCTTTCTTTTCCACTGCAGTATATTTCAAAACCCATGATATCGCCTTTATCAGTTCAATTTTTTTTTCTTTTGAAAGAAGTAGGCAAGAAAAAAAAAATGCCTTAAAGGCTTGGCACAAGAACACCTGGCAACTCGCTCTGCGTTAATCTTTTAAACTCTGAATATAGCTTTAAATATGCGTTGATGCGTTGTTTAGTCTACATGGTTTATACATCGTATAAAGGTTACGGTGCAAAAAAAAAAAAAAAAAAAAAAAAAAAAGCAAGTAGGTGGAGAACAAGTGGCTGTGATGAGCCAGTGCTAGGTGATGCTAAGCTGCATAATGTTACATGAGAAATGGTTAAAAACCATGTTTTTAAATGTTATTGCCTGAAAATGTCTGCATCTGAATTTTTGGCAATGTTTAACCAGTCAACTATTCAAATGCTCAGAGGATGAAAAAAAATAATAAAATAATAATAATAATAATAATAATGATGACAAGAATAAAAAAAGGTTCTTTTATGTTTGTACATGCTTAAAAAAAAGCATGAACAATAAGGCTTAATGAAAAGTACAGGGTATTGTTCCTGGATCAGGCAGCCTGCTTTAGATTTGCATGATTTACAAGCATTTTCCACAAAGATGCACAGCATGTAATAGCACGGTGTTGGCCCTGAATTGTTGGATATTCACTCTTCATTCGTGTATATACTGTAGAACTGCTGAAGAAAAATGCCACAGGCTTTGGCCTTTCCCTGAGACTTTAGATCAGAAGCACATCTATTTTCAGACATATGCCAGTTCCACCTCATGGCCCGACTGTACCTCGGCATGCCTCGGCCCACCAGCATGAGAAGAGACCTGATTCTGACCTTAAAAGGTGATCTCGCTCATCATCTCGCTCACGTTATGTGTCTGTTGGTGAAGGAGAGCAGATCTGATCTCCGGTCTCAGATGGAACTGGCTCGTGTTCCGCTCCCTCCTCAGACTTAGACACATTTCCATCGTCTATAGGTCTCTGAGTCAGGGACTGTTCACATTTGTCCAACTCTGTACAGTCAAATTGCTCAATCTCTGATTCCCAGTCTTCGAAAACCGCATAGATGTTTGTGTTGGAACAGTGATTTGTCTTTGGCTTAGAGTTTTGGAACATATCAAAGTCAGTGGAAATGTCACTCCTGTGCTTGGCTTTGGCAGACGCTTCAGGCAGCGGCACGACCGAGCCGTTGAGGAGGCTGCTCCGAGGATCCGGCACAGGTTCAGAGCTCACCTCGCATTGGACTGGCTTGATTTTGAACTGGTGTAAACAGCCCGGATGTGAAGATGCTGACGGTCCTGGAAGCATTTTGCGTCCGCGCAGAGACGTCCGACTGCCCTTTAGCATTGCCAGCACCTCAAAGCGGAAACTGGAGATGTCCTGCTTCAACTCCTGCAGAGGAAACAAAAATTGAGTGGTGAACATTTTGGGGTAGTTTAAATGCTCTTAGTGAATATCTTACTGAGCCCCTTAGGGGAGATATGAGAAAAAAATGTTTCAGTCTAAACCATGTATAATGGACTTATTCATAAATTATGATAATTATAAAGATAATCAAAAAGAACAAATGCAAACCTGTAATGTTAAGAAAGCCGACCTTCTGCATTATGATTGATTACAAATTCATTTATGTTTATACTTCAGTATTTATCATTAATTGTTATTGCTATTATTGTTACTTATTTTTTTTTATTATTTATTATGAATAGAGGATGAAAACAGAACTTACTGTAAATTATCTCTATTACTGATTATCTTTATAAAGAAGTATATGTTTTTGCAAGAACTTTATGTTTTTATGAAACCCTTAGTGGTTTAGTATTTTCGACAGGTGCTTATACTCACAAATTATTTGAGTATATTATTTTACGGACGTATTTTGGCATACAGTACAAATTTAATCTGATCTGGAGGCGAGTTCTTAAGGTGAAATTTTCTATTGCAAAACGCATTTTCCCATAGGAAATAATGTAGCTGCAGATAATCCGATCCAGCCACCCAAACATATTACCAGTATTACTCATTTCCAACACTATAATCATATTTTTACATATAAAACAATCAAAACATTTAAAAAAAAAGAGTAAAATATGAAATAAATAGATATTAAACTGCACTTAACCTTAATTTATGCTTCCTCTTGGCACCGGCTGTTTTAAAAAAACAAACTGAAAACGGCTCCCTTTTTTTCCTGCTATCGTCCTAGCTGACATTTTTGGGACCCACAGTGCTACGTCTTCACTCTCCTTTCAACTGATGCAAACAAGTTTTGAACAGCTCCTGGACATCCGCGCAACTTTGCCGCCACTCGGTTTGTTTGCTCGTATTGCCGAAAAAATGCTTTGTTTGCCAAAACTAATTTCTTGCAAAAATTTCAGTCCTTTAAGCGAAAAATTTCCAAATTACTTTGTGTGTCGAGGTACCACTGTATAAGCATAATAATTCCATCGCTATATGCTTTTCATTAAAGAGGATTCATAAAAAGCGTTTTTTTACTACCTTGAAGTTTTCTTCGGTGAGTCCTTCTTCTTTCTTGGCATCTCTGATCATCGCTGCTACATACCTTTTCACCAGGTTTCTTAGAACCTCCTGTTTAAATAATGACATAAAAGCAAACAACAACAACAACAACAAAAAAAAAAAATCATCCAGAGCCAGATCAACATCAACACCTATTGTTCTGATAGTAATGGTTTTAACGAACCTGATATTGGTGACTAAGTCGTACTTTTTCAGCAGCCCTCCTCTAAAAGAAAATAAGAACGTGCAGTTATTTGGCGCACGTGTTTTCCATCTCTTATGGTGTGAAAACTGGATGGTGGAGTCTTTATTAGAAGGTGTTTCATCACTCCTGACAGGAACTGACAACTGGTTATTTACAATCAGCTCGCACCCGCACTTTCCTCATGAAGAGGAGTCACAGTCCAGCTGTCAACCATTTTTCAGGTGGAAACATCTGATTAAACCAGGATTTGCCTGGTGTTTGTCATTTTTTGAAAAGTAGCAGAACATGTAAATGTAGATATGCAAATACCGGACAAGAGCTCGGGTTCATTTATTACTTTACAGTATTTTCTGTATCTCCGCATCCAATTACGATACCAGGATTATGATATAAGTTATTAATAATACACAATACATGATGATCATCGCTCTATACGAAACATCTCTACTGTATTCAAATTTCAATTACTTTATTTCAAATGAAATCAAGAAATATTCAGCTCACCCCCAACGCTCCAAACGTTTCTGTACTCCTCAACCTCCTTCCGAAAATATGAATCTTGATCCAGTTAATGAGGTACCACATGGATTTGGGGCTGGGGATAATGTTGAACGGTGGTGGCAGTGTGCCTCCTTCTTCGAAATAGCTCATCCACAACTTAGTCCTGGCAAATTTCCACTCAATGTCAGCATGATCCTATAGCAAATAAAGACTTTGGTAAATCATCTTGGAGAACAGTCATCCTGTTCGAACGCTGCTCATTCAATAGAAGCAGGCAATAAGTCAGGGCAATAAAATGAGTCCTGAGATAGGGCTTGCTATAGGACTTACTGCAATGTGCTGATACGAGTTGTTCATCATGGCGATGAGCATGTTGAGAAGCACCACCAGGGAGATGATGTTATACGTGCCGAACATTGTGGCCCCTACGAATTCCGTGAACTTGTGGTCAGGTTCGACGTTGGTCACGTACAAACTGATGAGACCGAAGATGGACCAGAACAAAGACTGCAATGTTTCAAACAACCTATAAGCAGAGAAATGAGTTAGAAGCAACCAACTCTGTAACACTTTATTTTAAGGAACACATGATGTTTATAATTATTCAGTAAAGTGTCATTTCTACCTCTCCATCACCGTCTAAAGTAAAGAACGGTATTGGTTGAGGTGAAAGTGAAGCCTTTAATACATTTTCATGGATCACATCACTGTCTGTCAAGTCCTCGTTCAGATGTGTGAATGTCCACCACACTAAGCCCTTATGCACAGAAAACTTTATATATATATATATATATATATATATATATATATATATATATATATATATATATATATATATATATATTTCTCTATATATTAACAGTCAATATATTAAATAATTTAGTGTTCTGATCTACTCATAAGTGAAAAGAGTTTATAATGTTAATATTCCTCATTGCTACACTGATACTAATAATTAATCGGAAAAATATATTTATTCATATTAAAAAATATATTCACGATATACAGAATAATATATTGTTTTAATAGATCACAATATATTGAAAAATATACATGTACATGCCTGTAAAGAAAGTAACATACAGTATTATGGTAGTGTTCGATACAGATGTGTGCGGTATTCTAAGTAAAACAGCTGTTAGGTTGAGAGAATATCAGTTCTTTTGGTAACTTCGTCACACTCGCTTTTTTCCATTTTCATGCAAAACCCAGGAGTCGACATTATTGATTTTTTTTTTTTTTCCCATCTGAAAACTGGTCTGTCATGTAATATGTTGCTTTCTTTACAGGCATGCAAATATTCTTCTGTAATGTTATTTATTCATTAATTTTAGTGTATCTTTGTAGGCAATGGTCTTGTACATACTGTAATAATGCGGGCATAATAAACTTATATAACAAAAATTGTACTAGAGATAATATAGCGACTAAGACTTTTGCACAGTACATATACAGTACATGGTCCATTCATATATTACAAAGTATTAATAAATATAAGCACTAGTTTCCTGTATTATTTAATATATTGCATTATATTTACAATATTATTTTCTATGAGGGAGCATATACTTTATACTAAACCATTATTAAATTAGACAACCACATGCATTATTAATCTAAATGTGATTTTTTATGAATAAGCCATGTACTGCACTGCATATGTGTCAGATTTGGACTTTATTAGATTTAGAACATGTACAGAATTACCTCTCAATGTGTTCCTTAAAATAAAGTGTTACCCCCAACTCTAATTGATGCATTTGTTAAACAAATGATTGAGTTAAACAGATAGATATTGACGAACGTTGTAAAAGCGTTGTTCTGATCTTTGCAGCGGATGCCCGTGCAGTTATGGCCTTTAGTCTCGTAGTAGAAGTAGAGCTGGTTGAGGCCGTTGGCGAACGCCACAAGCACCAGACAGTAGATGAAAAGGAACTTGAGGATGTCTAACAGCATGCGGCCCAGTGAGATCTGCAGCGGGCCTAGGTGGGAGTTGGCGGTGAAGAGAGAGATGAGGCGCAGAGAGCTGAAGATGTTAGCGATGGCGAACACAGCCTCGGCCACCAGCGTGGGGTGCCACATTTCCCAATCGTCCCTGGGTTTAATGTCATTGCACTGTCATGGATCAGAAAGGCTTGTGAACGGTATGATCATTTCGACCATGATTAGTACTTGTATTAAAAAAGAAAGTAAGTAGGTTATAATTAATCATATTCTTTACTCTTAAACTTGACTTCGGAAACACTGACATTGGAAACTTCTGCTTAAGTATAAATATGTTTTCAATATCCAGCAAATTTCACACCTTTTACACACATTAGTTAATGTGCTGTAATGCAATGTTTATTCCGCAATGCAATTAATTTGTTATTGATACTTAGTGTATTAATGTTAAGGTTTGTTGTCTGTTCACATCATAAAATAAATAAAATCTGTGCTCCCGCTGCAATGTTTGCTTCATATACAGCATTTTAAATTAGGCCAAAAGCAGTCCTGTTGACTGTTCTGGTCTATTTCATGCAGTCTAAGCTGCGGTTGCGTCCTGGAATCTCGATTCTGATGAGCTCATGGCCGTATGTACGCCAGATGAATGTGGTAAGTTTTGGGCCGCCACTGGGTCATCACTCATTCGCTTACTGGGTCACTAGCCTGCAAAGCACTGGCTCGGATCCTTGTAACACAACATACCTTTATATATGCGACTAACTTCAGTGAAATGGTTGCCAAGTAGAGAGAGTTCATAACAAAATCCATAAGGTTCCACCAGTCGTGGATGTAATCCTGTAATCCACCGTCCCACATCTGTTTGATTTCTGTCCATATGAAACCTATTGGAAGAGCCACAAGGGTTATTGAATTAGAGCCTGAACCCCGTTAAAAGACATTTTGATATAAGTAGGCTTTAAACAAGGAGATAAAGGCGGTAAATAAATAAATAAATAAATAAATAAATAATAATAATAATAATAATAATAATAATAATAATAATAAATAAGTAATGATAAATGACAGTGTCAAAAGTATAACCTGAAGTCGATGAACTGTCAGAATCAGGTTTATAATGCAAAGAAGCATGAAAATTCACGCTAGAGATAAATAAAGCCTTAAGGATATGTTTTGTAAAAGTACTTCAAATAAAAAATGCAAAAGGTCAATCCACTGTTGTGTATGAAATATGCATGAACATTTTTTATATAACTTTAATTTATAAAATAATTTATGAAAATAATGCAAGAGAACTAATGAAATGATGGAACTGGTTTATTTTTATTTATTGCTTTTATTTAGGTAATTTGCATCCTTTTAGAATTACAATGAACACATTATTATTAAAATCAAAAGGAAAATGTAAATATATTTTAAAAAATGAAAACATTGTGAAGACATCCAAATAAATGACACAAAGAAATATGTTCGATAAATCCAGGTTTCTATTATTATTTTAGGATTATTACCACTGGGGCTGAACAATTTTTTACATTTAACTTGTTCTCTCACGTAAGCAGTGGTAGAAGGTAATTAAGTACATTTACTTTGTTTCTGTCCCTACTGTAAGTACAGTTTTCAGTACTTTCAGTACATTCTACAACAAATGTCTGTACTTTCTACTTAACTACATTTGTGCATAATCATACAGGTGTATAGCATTTGAGGTGGCAATACCTGCCCTCTGCTGATTATTATATGTAATTGTGATTGTGATTTTTTTTGTTTGCCACTCTGCAAAACACTCTTCTACCTTTTGAAGGCTACAGTGAGCTTATACACTTTTGATACTTTAACTTTTGCATTTAAAGTTAAGTAATTTTTTTTGTTGTTTTGTTGATTTTCTCAGGTTTTTTTCCTACGACACCTCTACTTTTACTCAAGGACAGAATTTATTATCTTAAATATCTTATTTACAAACCACAAAATTCCCTAGCTGAAAAGTCAGAAAAAGTGCAAACAAAAAAAATAGTGCAAAAAAAAAAAGAAAACAAAAAAAAAAAAGCTTTTTTCTATACCATTTTTTAAATCCAATTTCAGGCCATTAAACAGATTTCAATTTCTAAATGAGATGATGCCTGCTTTGCTTGTTCTAGATATTAAGGATGATGTCTTACCTATAATCCACGGGAGGATCATCCACTCGACAGGGGTGGGCATGGGACCTTGGCGGTCGTGCCCCGAGGGAGCGATGTGCCTCGAGGCCAGAAGGAGGAGGAAGAGGAAGGTCAGGTAGGAAGCCGTATGACAGATGAACTTGAAGAATGGTTTGCGGATGAAGAGGCCGATACGGCTTTTGGGCGCCACCAGGTAGCAGATGGCGAAGAGGGGGAAGAGGAGACCGATGAAGATGCACGTGATGAATTTGCCAGCCCAGTGGCGCCTTCTCCAGCCCGGAAACTCATCGTACCATCGTGAAGCAAGGAGCTGCTGACAGTTCGGCTGAGCCACAAACTGATCAACACACAAGGAGAAGAAATGGGGAGCACACGGATTTACATCTATGTAAGGACGAGGCAGCACTTAAACCAGCAGTAACTCCGTAACTATAAAGTGTAGCTTTACCTCAAGGGTAGCTAAGGTATCTCAGGGTTCTAGTTGGAGGGTTTTAGAATGCCAGACTTGTTCTTTATGATTGTAATGTTATTACAGATTGATTGAAAAATTGCCAAATGCATAAATTATAGTATAATACGTTTATTTCTTCCTTATTTATAACATAAATGT